>JARQTC010000102.1:871509-896351 GCA_030142495.1 Cephus runcator | reverse complement strand
AGAGCCAAGAGACCAGTATAGGAGATCGGCTCGAGGAAGAATGAGCGCTCCGAGTCCGGGCACTGCCTCGAGCGCTGCCCCCACCATCCGCCTGCTCCTACTCACCGAGTCCTGCGCGACGGATTTGCGCGCACCCAATTTTGGGCAACTTCCAGTATTTCTAAATTTGTTTGGCCAGAACTTCCGATTTCTGAGTGTTAATATTTTACGTTATTGATTTATTTCATTATTTTAATGTTTCAAACACCTAATTTATTAATATTTGAATTTGAACGTAATTTATTTTCAATATTCTAGAACTTCAATTAATTTTTTATCTACTCTATATATTCTGCGAGATTTTGATGTAGTCTTAATTTTATATTTTGAATAAATTTTGAAAGTAAATCAAGATCCAATACAATTTAGTAAAAATTTAGGTGCTACACGGGTACCAAGTTGGCACTGCACTTTATTAGGAATGTCTTAAAAATTTTTCAACAATAGGCTTTTTCAATAATGCTTGAGAAGTTCTGTAGTTCCCGGTCTCGTTCTAAGGGTTGCTTTGGGAACCATTAGTGAGTAGCGGAGAACCTCTGCCCGCCAAGCTACGCGTTCCTGTTCATGTTTAGCTCGGCTACGACGGGATTCGCATTGTCGACGGAGGCGATGATCACAGAATCCTACTTCCAGACTCGCCGCTACGATTTAGCGCCATAATCTTGTTATCGCCTAAAACCGTAGCGTTGAGCATTTTCCTACTCATCTCTGTGCGAATCATTTAAATTGAGAGTTTTGTCGCGGTGGTGTTGTTGCATGTAGTGGCTTCATGTAACTTCGAACGTGACGTCATTGGACCTGCGCGATCCGGATCAAAATACGTTCGCTAGTGGCTATACCTCGTCTATTTGTATCATGCTTCAGAGCATCGCCATGACAGGGGTTTCGTCTGCTCTCCATTGTTGATCATTATATCCACGTGAATTATTCGATGCTTTCCTTCACTCTCTATGAATAAAAGCCATACGTTCTGGTATCTGTCTTGCATCAAGCTGCCAGCCGGCGAGCATTTCTAAGCACGCAAAATGGCCACTGGACGTGCCGCAGAGGTAAGATTGACAAAAGTTATAATACGGCGGCACATTTGCCGATCATTCAACTCTTTCCTTTGATTTTTTCTCCTGATATCATAGAGTAGCTCACACTTTATTCTATTTCTTATCTATGACATCGTTGCTTGTATTTTAATTCCATAGAGAATGTTTATCATAACTTTTTTGTTTAAAGAACAAAAACGTTACATTCCCACACTGGACCGATTATCAGTAGATAAGAGGAGGACAGTAGATGCGATCTATATACTCAATGCTCAATATTTGACAATTAGTTTTCGTGTGATCGAGATCAGTAAAGAGATTCAAAAGGTTATGAGTTTAGAATTCAAATTGCATTCTGATCCGGGGTCAGGAGTAAACGCGTAATGCAATCGACCTAACGAAGCCATTTTTTTGCAGGTACAGCGTATGAAGGAAGAGGGAAACGCGTGTGTCAGAGAATTAAAATATGAAGAGGCCATGTTTCACTATACACACGCGATTAAAGTGGATCCGCAAAATTATTCGTTGTACAGTAACCGATCGTATGTATTTCTTAAAATGCAGCAATATCATTTTGCTCTGGAAGACGCCTTGATGACGATACAACTGAAACCCGACTGGACGAAGGTATGGATATAAAAGTAAATTAAAATTTGTCAGCTGAGATAGAATATATTATTATTGATCTACGAAAATTTGCAGGGTTACTTTCGGAAGGCTGAAGTCGAATATCACACATATCGTTTCAACGAAGCCGTTCAGTCTTACAGTAAGGCCTTGTCGCTTCAACCAAACGATCCTAGTATACTAGAAGCGATGAACAGAGCTTCGAGACAACTCATCAAAGACATACGAGGTTGTTTTACTATAGTCCTTAAAAGAATTAAAATGGCTAATTTATAAATTCAAATTTTGTCCTTTTTAGCCGACCAGCAGATACCGTGGCTGGGTGCTGGTGTTGGAATAATCCTTGGAGTAATAGTAGTCATCGCAGATTACGTGTTCACGAATAAGCCGACCTTGACCGTAAGAGATTGTCCTTATCAAAAGATAATAAAAGACTTTCTTATACGTGAAAGATGACATTAATGAAGCTAATGAATGAATGATTTTATCGTATTATTAATCAATTTTATAATTGCTCCTGTTATTGTTACTTGAATAACGTGTTGTCATCTTCAATGTTTCCAGCATCCCCTTCTGATGGCTCTGCTCACCATATCCATAGCAATGCTGGGATTTGCTATCGCAAAAGGATTTCGTTATTTCGTGAAGTGTCAGCGACGTTCCCTTCTCGAGCCACCGATCGACCTTACCGACGGTGGCGATGAAAAGCAAAAAAGTACTGATAACGACAAAACAGCCGACAAAGAGAGACACTCGAAATATAGTAAAGCCCAAGCTAGACAAAGATTCAAGCGAGAAAAGTCGTAGCAAATATCGCAAGTTAACTTACCATTCAGTCTTGTTTAATCATGCACTTCAATCTTCGAAAAATTGCGACTGATAACTCCTGATCGATTTTAATACTCCATCATGGAGAATATTTGCCAAAAATTCAATCTTCATCGTATCAATATAGCCTTCACTGATAATTGAATCGGCAAAAGAACGTAAAAGTGCTATAGGCACTAGTAGTTTCTATGTAAAAAATCGATATCAAGTCGATTTCTACATGACCTTTTCTTTTATTACAAAAAGCGCATCATTCAACTATAATCTTAATTATTGGTGCCAGTTTTAAAGCATCGAAATCTTAAGATGTCAAACGGCAGCGTGTGTGGCATAATCATTAGCAAGTATTTGTTTGTATATAAAGATACAACGAAGTTCTTATTGCTTAATTAAGCCGCCTAAGTAGTTGCATACAATCAACATACTGATTAATGTATGTTTACGCCCGTGTCTAAAAGCGCGAGTTTTTTTTTTTTGCGAATTACCACGAGTGATTTGCACAAACTCAGATCTGTAAATTTACCAAGAACTCATAAAACCAAACGAGCTCTCGTTTTTTTTTTTAAATAATTTTTCAGATCATTAAGCGCATAACCATTTTACTTTTTGTTGTTATTTTCATCTCTGCTATATAACGATTATGTAAAACAATTTTAATGAAAAATACCTCACGACATCTGCAACGCTAGAGACTTTCGTAACGAGAAAATGCCAGGAGCTGCAAAGATTAGCTGATAAAAGAAGCATTGCTCTTAATCGTCAATACAATGGCAATGCACTTGTCTTTGTGTCTTGGCCAAGTGTTTCGAATCAGTGCGATAATAATTAACATGCGATTGAAGATTTTATACCGATACCCAAGATTAGAAGAAGACAGCTTAACTGCAGTATACAATTAAGAATAATATTTTAGACTATAGCGATTAAAGTTAAAAAATTTTTCATATATCAATACCCGTATGTCAAGTACGCTCCATTAATTGAATATTAATAATTCATTGATAATCAACAAATGAGTATGTATAAGACCATAGCCTAATTACTTTATACGTTGACGCCCAGTGATACAACGATAAAATAAACGGATCTGTAGAGCATTCATAGCGCTCGAAAGGCTTTAGACATTGCACCCCGCGTCGTCGTTCTTTTCGAAAAATAAACGAGCGTAACTGTTAGAATGAATGTTTACGGGAAACTTCCAGGACGCATGCGCAACATCAAGCTTGCAGGTAGCCAGGCCCTATGGGTGTGTTTTGGCTCGAGTCATTTATCTCTGAACCGGCGTACAGGACGGTTCGCGCCAGCTCACCGTTCTCATGTTCATTGTTCGACTCCGGTCCTTTCGTCTCGGCCTTTACCACGCTAAACTTTCATTACGGTATTTTTACTTTCACGCGCGAAAGGTTAATAGTATAATAACGGTTGATCGTGGACGTTTGTCTCTTTTCATATTTTGATTTGTTGTCGTATTAGACTGTGACGATACGCGTTATAAAATTTTAAGAAAAATCTGAAATTATTTTTTCGGTAGAAATAAAACAGATTTCAGAAGAAATTGGAGCGAAAGACAGTTATTTTTCATTGGGGTAATTCGTCGGAAGTTAACGTTTTATACATGAACGTATGGTTGCACATTCTTGGCGTTACGGGATGCTAGGTTGAAACGTGGCAGGAATAGAAAGGAATAGTAATCGCACTTCAGAATCCGAAAGGAGTCAAACACGAGAATCCATATAATGTGAGCTCTGAAATTTTTAGTGAAACGTCGCAGATAAGTTTTAAGGGGGTTATGTTGACGTGTGAGGGTGGGTTGAACGTCCTGGAAGATTAGGAAAGCCCCCGTGACGTACGAGCGACCCATAAAAACGTACGTAGTGGCCACCCGAGGTCCATCCGGAGAGTCAGGAGAATCAGGCAAGCCACAAGGGTCGTCAGAGGCGAAGACACAGAAGCCAGGAAAGCGAAAAAGGTACTTGCGAGAAGCGGGAAGCTGCCGGAGCGCCAATGCGATTAGGTGGCGAGTGTGGTCGCAGTGGGACGCATGCGCAGTCGGCACTACTTTACTCAAAGCCCGTTTCCCCCACTAGTCGACGCTACCACGAGTGTATTCGGGCTGGTGGCGCGCCATTGGTCAAGACTCGTTGAAGTGGGGGTAACGGGCAGTGGTGGGGAGAACGGCCGCGTCACGTAGCCGAACGAGCGACTAAGCTTTTGTATCAATGCGCAATCGCATCGGAACGTTTCTCGAGAGCCGAGCTCCGAGCGAGGAATAAACAGAGTAGAGACAGACGTCCGGAGCGAGAGAGAGAGAGAGAGCTCGAGTGGGAGAGAGAGGGAAAGAGAGAGAGAGAGAGAAAGAACGACGCAGGCACAGAGCGATCACGATGCTCGGAAGAAACGGCAAGCGGCCAGGGGCACAGGGCTGAGGGCTCAGGGCTCATCAGGGCTCGTATATACGCGTAGAATACCACGAACAGCCGGAACAGCGATGGAACAGACAAAACCGCCCGTCTCCAGGCTACTCAATACGTCCTGCATCGAGAACAAGGACGAGTTGGAAGAGGTAACATAAATATTTGAAATAGTCGCTGGATACGTATCAAGTGTGATGTCCGCCATTGTTGCGATGGTCGCGCATATGCAGACGGCGCCACCAGTCTAAATTTCTTCAATCGTGGCGGGAATTTAAAAAATTGTTATAACATTAGTCTAATCAGAAATATTTTTTCATCGTGTTGATCTTGTTGTCTTTTCTTCCTGAATCGTATATGGAAGGTTAACCAGCTTTTTGTATTGGGTATTATTCGTGATCGTAATATAACCATTGGCACGACGATCCTCCAGAAATGTCTGGAATTGGCCATGATTTACTTTGGGATTAATCTGGTTTTACTTTTTGGATCGATTTTGTAAATTTATGGCAAAATTGTAGAGTTAATTATAACAATATAAGAATGAAGTTTAATCTATTACTATTTGGCACTTGTTTAGTCTTTATACGTGATGTCTTTTTTCATAAAATATTCATTCAAGTTACAATTTTAAGCAATCACAGAAAGTAATGTCACAACTTATGTGTGAAGTGCATGGAAGAAGTTTTCGTTTAACAAATCATTTACTATAATTGGTATAAATTGTACAGGCAATTTACCTATCATGATCTATAATAATACGAAGTTAAATCATCTTTATACTTATTAGTCCTGACAAGGATTGCATGGAAGCTTGCAAACTCTGGAATAATATGCCATTGTGATATACATAAACTAAAATTACAAGTATTTCGTGATTGCTGTTATTTTTTCATGCATTCATTTATGTTATTGTTTTAATTATATCTTTTTGTTTACCAGAAATTTGATCGATGCCACACTGTGCTTCAAAACCTGACTGCAGGTCTGTCGGAAAAGGAAGCTCACGATACACTGAACAATGCTGTTTGCAAGGACAAAACACATGAGGAGGTATCTTTGGGGCTGCTAGTGGTGATTTTGACAGAACCGCAAGATGCTGCAAAAAGTTATCGTGACTTGACATTAATAACTCGAGATGGCTTGGCAATTGTATTGCACCATCTCACTCAGCTGGTACTTGAACGTTACTTGAGACTACATGACGTCTCCAGAGGCCAGCTTCTCTGGCTTGTGCGGGAAATGATAAGGACAAGCGTAGCCAATGTAGACAACCTATGTTTAAGTTTACTGAGGCACGCCGCTGGAGGAGACATTTCCGCGAGAAATGTGTTCCTCGTCGACGCCCTGCTTGACATCTTCCAAGAGAACAGACCTTGGCTCGACAAATTCCCTTTTCTCGTGGCATCAGTTGTCTATACGTATTTGCGACTTATTGAGGATCACAGTGCGCCTCATTTGTCAGCGTTGCGTTCAAAGGAAGTCACCTTCATGGTGTCTCTAATACGAGAAAGAATGGCCGACTGTTTAGTTATTGGCAGGTAAGAATCAAAACCACATGAACATCTTTTACTAAGTTTTACTTTTCATAAATTAACGTAATACTTTACAATAATCTTGTCTTTCAGAGATCTGGTGCGATTACTTCAGAACGTAGCAAGAATTCCGGAATTCGAGGCCCTTTGGAAGGATATACTTCTAAACCCGAAATCCCTTTGTCCAAACTTTACTGGAGTATTGCAGCTGTTACAGACACGCACTTCCAGAAGGTTTCTCCAATCTAGACTAACGCCCGATATGGAAAGGAAACTCGTATTCCTAACGAGTCAAGTGCGATTTGGAAACCACAAGCGATATCAGGACTGGTTCCAAAGGCAGTATTTGGCAACACCCGAGTCCCAGTCTCTGAGATGCGATCTCATACGCTTTATCGTTGGTGTTATTCATCCAACGAATGAGCTACTTTGCTCGGATATTATTCCACGTTGGGCTGTAATTGGGTGGCTCTTTACCACCTGCACTTCCACCGTGGCGGCCAGTAATGCCAAACTGGCCTTATTTTACGATTGGCTCTTCTTCGAGCCTGACAAGGACAACATTATGAACATCGAACCTGCGATTCTCGTTATGCACAATTCCATGAGGTCACATCCAGCCGTAACTGCCACTCTTCTAGATTTTTTATGCAGGGTAAGGAAAAGTCACTCGAAATCAACGAGAATTACCTAGTTTCTGATTGGCGCTATCGATCGCTGTAGCAGCTGACCAAGCTTTCTATTGTGATACGTAGTGCCGTACCTTTGCCTGTTTTTACTTTGATCCTCTATTGATCTTTTCGTTTAATGTATTTTTTTTTCCTTTTTTTGCAGATAATACCAAATTTTTACCCAGCCTTAACGGAAAAAGTGCGCAACGGAATTTTCTCATCTTTACGACAAATTCTGGAAAAACGTGTACTCCCCAGCCTCTATCCGCTTTTCGACAGTCCCAAACTCGATAGAGAGCTGCGAACCAAAATCAGGGAAACCTTCAAAGAATTCTGTTTACCACCGAACAGTGATCCTGGTAAATTTTATACCACATTGCATGCTCGTAGTGTTGACACACGTAAAAACAAATCACAGTCTCGTAATCGACACTCAAAAATTTTTTATGCATCAAGTATTGCACATCACGAGAAAATCATCAGATGAAAATATTTTTATTTATATATTCGTTTGCTGGTACTTGTTCACCTTGAGAAGATAGTCAATCTGGAAAAAAACTCTAATCATTTGCATATAGACATTTATTAAGTAATATGAGTTCTTCTAATTAATTTACATAAATTAATTCCCTGATCACTTATTTAACACTTTCAATAACTGTTATTTGAGATCTTTAAATTTTTATAAAATATTGCATTTTAATAATATCCATGGTACATACAAGAACGCTATTCCAAGTAATACTCTTAGAATTTGAAAAAAAAATAACGTTTAAATTATGGACACGCGTCCGATGGTGCATATTAACTTACAATTTTTTAAGAAATTTTATGAATCAATCAACAAGAGCTCAATTATGAAACATCATATTATTGCAGTTTTTCTATTGTTTCTTAATGTATTATATTCACCCATTACAAATCTGCATCTAAATTGATATAGTCCCATGTATTTACATATATGTTGAATACGTTCATACTGCTTGCTAGTCATTCCTTTCATCACAAGTAAGGTCATGCGGTAAGTGAGGGAAAAGAATGTAAGAAAGAAAAATCATTGGTCCGCTTCACAATCGTACTAATACAATTCATATCATTCATGTTTAAGGGAACTCCGGACGTCTCATGTACCATGTGAGTGAAATGTAAACGTAAATGAAATAGGAAGATTTTAACAGTTTTTCCCCAATGCATATCTGAGAGCACACTGCAAGGTTAACAAATGATTTTGACACCATTCCCGCAATAATTAACCCAAAGCTGATGAATTAATCCGACCTGAAATATTTAACATGTTTCAAATTTACATAGAAATTTCAGTTCTGGATTAATCATTGCGAAAGGGTTTTTGAAATGATTGTTAACCTTGCAGAAGGCGGTCTCAGCTCAGCCTTGAGAAGGAATCTGTACAAAAGCTGTTATCAACGATTTTCGTTTTCACTTCATTCATATAAGAAATGAGAGTTGTCCAATTTCTTAAATACTGTTTCTTATCATTCGTTTATTAATAATCCTTAAAAATTGTCACCGATCGCTGCATCGCATCCTGGCACAATCGTTGCTTACTAACGTTGGTCTTTGCATGATGTCCCGAAGCAGGTAATAAGCTTCCAATATATTCAGGTAAAATGGAAGAGCTTAGTAAGGACCTTGGTCCAGGACTCATGCTGGAGAATACAGGAAGCACGGCATTGGAGAACAATCACGTGGGGCAAGAACCGGAACCAGCATTCAGCGACGAGGAGGAAGAGATGCCGTTAAGGTTCGTTCACCCCATCTTTTCATTATCAAGGACAGATCAAAAGTATTTATTTTTATTGATTAGTTCCTTCCTGTCTCTCTGTCTCACGTTCACTGTCATTTCACAGGATAGTACCGAAAATCGAAGAGGAGGAGGACGAGGATGACTTGCCGCTAGCTACGGTCAAGATGAAAAACAATCAGCGAATTGCTAATTGTCAAATGAAGAAGGAAGAAGCTGCGCCACAAATGAACTTCATGTTGGAGCCTGAAGAGCTGCGAACGGCTGTCGAAAGTCTACACCTTGAGTCAGATAATGAAGCTAAATGTCAAACAATGGAGAGGATAGTACAAATGGTGGTAGAAGATGAAATAGACGCAGAAACGATACCCACTCTAGCGTCTTGTATCTCGAGTATCCTGTCGCCTCAAATATCTGGTCAAATATTTCCTACCGACAATTTGAACGAGGAGTCACTCGCAGACAGTATAAGCACTCCTGTCTTCGTTATGTTTCGTAATCAATTCCAGCTATGCAAGGAGGAAGACAATAGAAGAAAACTTTTGGCCAGAGTTCTCGCGGAGATGCAGTCTATCCAGCCTAGAATAGGATACCTTCTTCTTTATTTCTTGAAAGTTTGGGGTAGAGAAGAGGAAAAGAGAGAGGGGGAACCGAGGTCAGTGTAAAAGAAAAGAAATTTTCATATGCTTAATTTTGTTCTTACGTGCTCTGTCAGTCTTTTAAATTTCTTTATTTTTTTCTTTAATATTTCAGTAATGTTCTGAACGACGTAAAAGCATCGGTGTACAAGGATTTCTGTTCGCAGCGGGAAAAGAAGCTGGATGCGTGTTTGGTATCTGATTTGAAGGTACGAATTTGCTGATTTTTTTCTCACGAATATTTACAGAATCACGATAAAAAATTTATTGTTTTATCGAATACAGCTTTGTCACGAAGACGACATATTCATGTTGTGTTACCTGGTACCTGATGTATATACGGAGTTTCAAAATATTGCACTGGGCAACGTTCAGCTACTACACCTGGTCGTATCGACAGTAGACGCATGTCAGCTGCAGGAGCTTGTTTGTCAGATCATGCAAGGACACCTAAAGATGCTGAAAAAGGAATCGTTCTCCTCCCTCCTCACTGCTAGTCTCAATTGGGAAACATTCGAGCAGTACTGCTTCTGGCAACTGGTGTTCGCCCATGACTTTCCCATAGACTACGTATTACCAGTTTTACCCAAGTTGCAGTTTCGAGATCACGCCGAGGCTCTTACGTCCATCCTCTTGATGCTCAAACAAGAAAAGTAAGTGTAGCTCGAATAATTTTCATTACCTTTTTACTATTCTTAATTATCATCTAACATCCTCACAGGCCGACTCTGGAACTTCTCAGACAATTACTCGTCCGGCAAAGTGTAGAAGGTGACATGTTCGTAGTGGCAGCGCTTCGTTACTGGTGTCGCGATTACGAGGACAAGCTAGCTGAACTTTTAGCTAATCTTTTAAGCACACGTTATCCTGCCACTAGTCCCAATAAGCGAAAGCGTTCCGGGGCGAAGCACAATCAACAGTCAAATGGACCACCAACGGGCGAGCAAGTCCTTGGACACTTGGACCAATTACGTCAGCACTGCACGTCCACGTCAGAGTTACAGCTTTACCATACAGAAGGGATGCAAAGAGCGCTGCAACAAGCTCAAGCTGCGGGAAACGATTCCTTGAGGAAGAGTTACGGTGATCTCTTTGCACTTGCGGAAGTGAGCGAAGAGAACGAACCTCCTCCGGCGCCTGCGCCGACTTCCGCTAGGAAACACGCGACAGCCTCGAGCGGCGGCGGAGGGGGTGGTGGTGGAACCGGAAAGGGTGGACACAGAAAAGCTGCCGTCAACACGAGAGAAAGAACAGCCACTAAAAGACCACCTCCTCGTGACAGAAATACGGAGAGTAGCGACCAAAGTAGCGAGGTTAGTATATTAAAAATCTTAATTCGATGGAAACGAAAAGAATTCCTATTTTACTTTATCTTGATCGGTTTCCCGTCATGGCGGAAACTAGTCGAATTTCATGTTGAGTGGAAGGTTTACGTTTTGTCCACGCAGGAGGAGGAGATCGTGAAACCAAAGCAAGCCAAGAAGAGAAAAAAGATAAATCCCGTCGGCTCGGACAGCGACTGACCACCCAGTGTCTTCATACGTCACATGGACCACGTCACGTGTGTGCAGCAAGCTACGCTAGCCTTAGGAATAGTAAGATAATATAATACATATAATTAGGTATATATATAGATAACCTGTAAATAAAGCACGCGTCAAAAGTAAGTGCGACAGTCCGCGGTTAGGGGGGAGAGGGGGGGAACTACCGATTGATCACATTAGCATTGTCGAAGCGACTTTTTCTCTTTCTCTCTCTCTCTCTCTCTCTATCTCTTGTACAAATGCGTTTAGATTTGTCAGATTAATAACACAGATCTTGCTGACTCGATTGGCACTGCGAATGAATTTGAAAAATCTATCAGGCTCTTATGTATTGTTAGTGCTCTATCATTGTCTTATTACTATTGATTTTTTTAATTACTGTTAAATTACTTATTTTTTTTTTATTTTTTTTTTCACACGAAGGAACATCGTGAAAATTATGCTGTCGCCTCGACATCTACTGTTACGGTGTAAACACGGTTAGATTAATAATTTGACATATTACGTGGCCATAAGCTGTAAATAGAATTTTTTTATAAATTTTCAATGATTCTTATAACGCGTAAGAACATTTCGAAGTTTTCTCGTCGTTCAGACGGCTTTCTAGTAACGTTACGCATAATGCGTGCACATTCTCACGACCAAATTGTATTCCATCAATGACTACCAATCAGAATGCAAAATCGTTCTCGATATATGATTTCTTTAAATGGCAACGATCCATCAATCTCCTGATTTTCGCGCACGGATATACGAAGAATGTAAATTATAATGTATGACTACAGAGATGAAAGAATGAGCATGAGATTTTGACTATCAGCTCACGCAATCGCGTCACGCTTTCACAATAACCGCGTAAGATCGGAGCTTCGGTGACGAAATGATTCCTAAAGAAGCTTTCCTCGTTGATTTCGCAGATTCATATCGAAACGCAGAAAGTTCGCGAAGTCCTCGGATCGATGGGATCTGCGCGGAAGGAGATAAAGGGAAGGCGTTTATAACGCCGAGAAGCTAAATTCGAGTGCGAGGAGAGAAAAAGTCATCGTTCGTACACGCCCGTAATGTAAATTTTCTGTAAAATTATATTAGTCTAGTAAATAGGTAGCTGCGTTATGTATTTTGTAGGTGTACATAAGAAGATACGGAAGTGTGAGGGACATCGCGGCGAGATTTCCATAGAGAATTTTCTACCTGTCCTCTTGACCTGTTTTTTTCTTTCTTTTTTTTTGGGGGGGGGGGGAAATTTAACCGAGTGAGAACGAAAGAAGAAAGAAAGAGATCGAGAGAGAGGGAACTGAAGTGGATCGAAGAAAAGAAGTGCATGGCGAGGCAGGAACGAACGAATGAAACGAATAAGTGTATGCGCGAATGAAGAATAAAAGTGAGGAAAGAGGAGAAGAAAGATATAGACAAATAAAGATTGGACAGATAGATCGATATCGGGATGCTAGGCGACCACGTGGCGTTTTGACGACGTCATAGAAGTTACGAGTGAGGTATTGCAATTTTTCTCGTAATTATACATATACATATTATTATTATATCGATGGTCGGTAGTATATTGGCGTTGTTATGACTTTTCTACTTGTAAATAAATCTCGACTTTGAGCGATATTTAAATGACGACGGAAATGGTTGTTCAGCGTGCGCGACGATTGCGACGAGAAGTAAACAAAAAAAAAAGAAAAACTGTAAACATTTAATGTTTTTAACGATCTTGTACACAGGGAATACATGTAAATACATGCATAGAACTATCGTAATGCGGATATAAACATTTAATGTTTTTAACGATCTTGTACACACGGAATACACGTAAATGTAAATACATAGAGATTACCAAAATAGTCGCGTAATATCCAAAATCTCAGGTCCTTCGCCACTACCCGCCCCCCTTCTTCACGTATTCTTACCGTCATGCTGGGTCAACGTACGTGTTTCTTCCTCGATCATTCGTTCGTCTACCTTCAATGCGTTAATACATAAAAAAAAAGAATTACATCGCCTAATCTCACTCCAATTGTTATTGCAGAAGCGGAGAGAAAAGCAAAATTAAAACGTCAACTGTCTCCTCGGCATAAATGATTTATTTTGCACACTGAGTGACTGGCTCGATTGCAGGATAATAAATAAAACCGTAATATCATTCGTCGTATAAACTACTTAGATCGTGGTAGAACAATGACGCGAAACTCGCGTTTAGCGTCGCTACGTCGAGTAATAAATATAATTTATCGTAATACATTGGGTCCTTCTGTTTTCTTTTATTCTGAACTATCGATAAAGAAGGGATCGCGCGATGCAAGTTACCGACCGAGCAGACACTTCGGGAGGAAACTGAGCTACGACTGAAGCGGCGAAGAACATATGTTTTCAGGGTCGTACTTATTGACTGACTGAGACGACTGACTGACTTTTCTCGACGAACGTTTACATTCTATGCGTTTTACATCCGTTCCGACCAACTCGTACCGTCCTTCTGTCTAAAGGTAGAGAAATAGTCTGCTTTTCTTTTTCTTCTATTTCGCGGATACTTTACATATGCAAACGTCAAGCCGACGAAGGAGCACCAAGGCGCCTGCGTGTACAACCGAGATATACAACTTGTCTGTACAGAGTTTCACATTGACTTAACGAATCGCTTACTTAATTCCTAAACCGTTTGTGCGTTAACAAAATGAAAGTACATGCATATGGTATACACTTGTGGGGGCGGGAGGAGAGGGGGGGAGAACGACGACGAGCGTCGTGCGCGACGTCCCACCCAATCACACGATAGCACAATATACAAGAAGAGGTCCGTTTATGTACACAAATTTGCGTGCACGTAAATTCGTGACAAAAACTTCGCCCACCCCACCCGTGTCACTTCCCCTCTGTCACGTTGATTTTTGTTTGTTTTTTTCCTTTAATCTTCCTTCTTACAATGTTT
Organism: Cephus runcator; assembly: GCA_030142495.1. Classification (NCBI taxonomy): domain Eukaryota; kingdom Metazoa; phylum Arthropoda; class Insecta; order Hymenoptera; family Cephidae; genus Cephus; species Cephus runcator. The sequence goes on along the minus strand of JARQTC010000102.1, from coordinate 882,327 downwards.
CTCACGTGCAGGTAAATCACATGTGACGTCCACAAGCGGCCGTTTCTTATAAACACATTTATCCTTTACTGTACAAAAAAAAAAGCGCGCACTCGCCCCCCCTTTTTTTCTCGCAATGGTATACGGGCGTCCCTCAGTCTTGCTGCGTCCTCCGCTAGGAGACGCCACGCTGTCGCTTTTACTATTTACAATCTTGCGTGATATATCTTTAAGGCTGTCGAGTCTCGTGCGCGTCTCTCGCGCCAGTGACACTGCGGATCGGGAACGAAGGGATGAAAGGGAACACGGTACCCGGAGGATGTATAAGGTACGAGAGTGGAATTACATTGGGGGAGGGTCACTGGTCTGATGAGAAAAAAAATATACAGGGCTTCTACCTAACCGAACTCTAGTAAATCACTTCGTAGACTGTTGCCTTCTTATCGCCGGAACCGGTCACGATGTACTTGTCGTCCGTGGAGATGTCGCAGCTCAGCACCGACGAGGACTCCTTCGACTGGAATCAAACGGGTAGGTAAAGTTAATCACAATCGAAAATATCGAAATAACGTTTATTGTAATTCAACAGGTGGGCTACCTGAAATATCGAGGCTCCGTACGGCGTGCGCCATGCATTGAGCAGGTTGTCCTTGCCGGTGGAGATGAACCACTTTCCGGAGGAAGCAAACCGAAGTGACAGGACACAGGACTCGTGCAGATGAAGCTGGTACTTATCAGGCTTCGTTGCGTGAAGTACCTCAACGTTTGAGTTCTCCATGCCGACTGCCAACCACTCGCCGGTTGGACAGTAGCCTAGGGAGAAGATCTGCGAGGTGAAGTCGTGCTGCTGAAGCTGACGACCTTCGCGAAGGTCCCAGGAGCGAACGGTGTTGTCCAGGCCGCCGGTCCAGAGTTTCGAACCGTCGGCGGAGATGTCGATGCAGGAGGCGCCATCCGTGTGACCTTGGAACTGCCTGACCAACGTCTGATTCTGAAGATCCCAGACCGCGATGTTGCCGTCGCTGCAGCAACTGAAGCAGACCTTGGAATCCGGGGAGATCGCCAGGGCGTAGCAGGCCGGTGCCGAGGAGGTCAATTCCGCCTTGATACGAGGCGTGGGACTTGCCAGGTCCCAGATGCTCAATTGACTTGCTTCGCCGCCGACTATCAAGGTTCTTCCGTCTGGTAGCAGCTTCACTGATCTGATGTAGTTGTCCCTCTGGAGACAGTCCAGCTGGGAGACCGGCTTCGCGTTCCCTGTGCCGCCCTGACCGATGTCCCAGACTTTTACACATCCTTTGCCACCCGTGTACACGTATTTCGTGGGGTTTGAGATAGTCACTGCACAGACCACTTCGCCGTGGGTCAGGGTGTTTATTTGTCTTGCGTGCTTAGGCACTCCAGAACCGGCCAAGGCATCCGTAGGGAAGGGAACGGGCTGCAGCTGACCCTCTCCGTTCATGTGATAGGAGTATGCCCTGGAAATTCAAAGAAATTATTTCATTTGACTTTCTTCGTCTATCTTGTAAGATCATGGGAGAATGCCTGATAACTTTTGCATAAGTCGACTTCTAATTCATGCCTGGAGTTACAGCTTAGTCTTTTTTTTTCACTTTTTTCCCCTTACAAAGTATCAATGCCACGCTATTCATTTCTTTCTCTATCCTCAAGTCTGCCAGTCAAATATTCGTCACGGATGTTGGAACAATGGCGCTGCGTGCGGCTTAAACTAGCATTACTAACTTTTGCTTCTGTTATAGAGTTCAATTTGTGAACCCAACTAGGGGTGAATGTCATGATCCAAGTTGCTCCACGGGGTTCGATAGGTGGTATTTCGTATTAATGCATAGAGTTTCACTAGCAGATTTTCCATTTACAGAAACTAGAAGTAATATGTATGCGCGAAACTTGCAAATGGAATTCTACGTTATGCTTATCAAATTTTATCAAACGCTCTTGACTTTAATTCAACTGTGAGGCAGCAGGCTGTATTTCCTTGATATTACTTTATCCTCTATTTGCTGTTAACGTTATCGCATCCGATCACACGAAACTACCAGAGTCCAGCGAGAAATTGGTTGAAAGTCAATGAAAATTAAAACGGCTCAGACTGTAGATTAAAACTTTGAAAAGTTCCTGAAAGTTGGCATCTTTCTAATACTGTACAAATACACCTGACATTTTACATCTCAATTGCAGAGTCGACACTCTACAGGATGTTTCACGTGATACTGCCCGTGTTAGTGACATTTCAAAAAAAAAAAAAAAATCATTCAACAGACAACTTTTGGAGAATAGACAATGACGAGCTTGCTTCTCTTCCCTTTGTTTCGCTTAATTGTATTTTGGCTCATGCACCATTGAGTTAATTAACGCGTTTAACGAGGTCGCATTCAACAGGTTATCGACCCCCGAAAACAGAATATATTAAGCACGAATATTTACTGTTGACTAAATAAATAATCAGGAAAAATGACTGGAAGCAATATATAGAATTCAAAATAAAGATAAATATAAACCTAAATATTAAAATTTATATGAAATCTTAACAGTTCGTACGTATAATAATTTTAACGAATTCGTGAAAAAAAAAACCAGCTGATATATCACTTTACGTGAAACAGCCTGTAGAAGACGCATCGCGCTCCCGGTCTCAGCGTATTTCGTACACGTCATAAATGAAAGGGCTCAAAGAAGAAAACTCACGGTTTACCACCGGGTATGCTGCTCAGCCCATTGCTGGAAGGGACCCTCACGTGGCCATCGAATCCGAGCTGCAAATAAAAACATTTCCCTGCAAGCCCATAGCGCACGGATCCTGCCGTCGGTGTAAACAGTCGGCTAACCCAGATAACAAGGGTTACGCGGCTGAACTTTAACAGGGTCGGAGGAGACTCGAGTACGTGGCGCGCGTTGCCCGGATGTTAAGAGGAGGGGCGTGTCACGCTACTAACGTTTACATCCTGCAAGGTACATAAAGATCGGTGCTTAAAAGTATCAGCAGCCACAGCGTGTCTCTCCGCGCGCCGCTTCACTTTCCATCCGGCGACAACTTCACGAATCAAGATCCACAGGGGGCTGGACCCACTTGTCTCCGGTATGACGTAAAATTATTTTTTTTATACATTTTCTCCCCATGTGATGTGTCACGTGTGACAGCCTAATTGATAAATCCTCGATTGCACTAATATATCAGGCTATTATTTTTTTCCTCCCCCCCCGGGTCATTCTCACCCGCCTTGAGTTGGAACAGAAAAGGAAAATCAATCACGGGACCAAGGCTAGTTCGTACGGTACAGTCGCGAAGCAACGAAAGAGAGATCGGTTAGCTCGGCAGGGAGTTTAACGTATAAACCGGAAGTTCCCATTGAAACAGCGCTAAAAACAAGTTACCATCGATGGCCTGGCGTAGGACAAATTGTTGTAGGACGAGGGTGATTGGGGTGGCTCATTGCCTCGGGATGGCAAGCCCTGATAGCCCTGAGGGGGTGTTTGCTGCGATAATGGCGGGTGGTAGCCCCGGGGCGCCAAGGGGCCAGGAATGCCCCCCAAAGTTGGGGTACAGCTGCGAGAGCCCCTCGCCGCTGCCGCCGACGCCGCTGTTGCCGCTACAGGAGTACCCGGCTTGTCGACCTTCGGATTCCAAGGATAGACCCAAAAGATTATTATCAGGACCTATAAAAAGCTTTCCCACAGATATACACAGAATCAACCACCCCACCCCACCCCCATATCACCGATTCACGAATTAGAGTATGGCTTCTCTGTGCACTTTTGTCTGATTCTATCGTGAACGTTAATTTTTTTGCTTTTTTATTTTTTGTTTCTTCACTTAAATAACGTGATCGCCCGTAGACGATCGTTGGAGCTTGCTCTGCGCAAGATCTTACATCTTTACTTTTCAGAGAGGGCGTGCTACGAGCCGAAGAACTGCCACTTCGAGAGGGTGGCCTGTCCTTCGTCGAGGTAGGACCGGAACCGGAAGAGGGTCCGCCGCCATGACCAGGGACACCCACCAATTTATCCAATGTCCCGTTCTCTCGGGGGTCTGAATGTTCTCCATTCGCATGGGGAGACGGCGGTTCCTTCAACATTGTTCAACAATTCCGCTCAGCACCCTCCGTAACTCTCTTAGGTATCCAACGCTTATTATTAAAATCGCCTTGATAATCCGATCAATTCAGTGAATAACGAAAGTCCACGTATCCTACGATTTTCAAACTTACCTCGTTAGCCACATCGACCACCAGATCCTGATCACTCTTTTCGCCGTCGCTATCCTGAAATAGAAGAAAAACCAAAATTTTGTACCACGTCATACCTAAAAAAAAGTACCGATCGAAGATTTATTAAGTTTCTTATCACTTTCATTTTTTTTTTTATTATTTCCAATTAAAATATCGTCAATTACGATCGATCGATACTTGATCTTGTGTAATCACTGAAGATCGACCCTACCATGTTTCAGTAACCATCGATACGATTTTAGGGACTAGTTTAGAAGTAACAAGATCTGATGGAAAATATAATGTAACGCAGCAGATGCAATAGCGGTGTGTATATAGTGAAAAGAATCTGCTTAAAGATTTTGTGGCGTTGAACTGTGTATTATTATTTAAATTTACACTTATTTTCCTCCTGGGAACGTTTTTTTGTTTTATACTTTTTTCAAGCTCATCCGAAAGGATCTTGCAAAATTTCAATACTACGGGCCCCGAGAGTGTCAACTACGGGCCTGGCGGAGGCGACGCGACAGCCAGGCCCGACCCCGCAGTACACAACAACCCAAGCGGCCAGCTGCGCGAAACTCGGCGAGCGTCTTACCGATTCAGAGGTCATACGGAAATTGCAGTGACGGCTCGAAGCCGTCCATCGAGGGAGCAGAGCTGGACGTGATTCCCGTCTTTCGAAAATATCACTGCAGCCATGCCAAAGGCGAAAGATGCTAGGATCTACTTTATCAGGATCGAAGAAAACAACTGAAGATCGCGAGCGCCCTAGCCAAGCAAATATGTCCGCCAATCCGATTGGCGTAGGGATGTATTACAGCGCGCCTCTTGGGAAGGTTCCCAATTTTCAAAATTCCTAGCGTCAGTTATGGCCGAGTCTAGGAACAGACGGGTCTTCGGTCTTGTAAATATTATACACCGTCTCGTATTGTTTTTTTCTAGTCTTGTCTAGTTTATATATACTCATGCAATAGTCTACCGTACCGTAGTGCAACCAGTCGAGCGATCCAATACCAAGAAGGTGTGCCTGGCGGATACCTGGAACTACTAGGAAGGCGGTGAGTGAAGCTTTTGTTAGTTGGCCATATTTACATTAGCGTGATATAGACCTTACGCATTCCCGATCATCCTTGAATCCGTGAATTGCCAGTCGGTGGCGCACTGGAGGATCGATACTGTCTAATATCGGTTTACGGATCGTATTTTGGTCTGACGTTACTATTTTACATACAGTCCACGCCTCCCGAAGTTACATAAACTGTCCACGTAGTATACTCTCGGAGGTGACATCTTCTTATGACTTTCAATGTAAATGAGTCACCTGAACAGAATCTCTTACTTCTGGCAACAGCTATACCTATATCTCTCTATACTTTCAACGATATCCTACGTAGAGACTACCAGACTCCCGTGACAGCATACACGGTCCGTTAATGTCTCGAAAGTCTCTAATGTACCGGTGAAACAATTATGAACTGTATTTCGTAGCAAATTGTATGGTATCGGAGTTTGGTGCATCGTTGCGTCATTAAAGTATACTGTGTCTTCCCGGGTATTTGTTCATAATAGGATGTATATATATCTATACGCATACAGCATACCATTGGGTATCGCTTGTTCGACGACTATATTATGTTTCGACCGCATACGCTACAGGGTGATTCGCGTAACGCGATTATCGGTCAAAAGAACGATTATATCGATGCAGAATAAACCTGATTATACGAGAGGTACAGTGATCGATTTTGGTACGACGAAAAGAGTCGCGCAACGAAATGAAAGATCGTTATCGATAACTTAAAAAGCCTCTTCATTCGCGCGATACAAAGAAAATCCGTTTTGGACGATTTCGAAAAATATTTTTCCGAGGGTGTGTTACTTGAATGTCAGCTTTACGGAGATCATTTTTTTTTAAGTCCAAAAAAAAATATTCAAAATCCAAAATCTACAGAAACTTACGTGGATCTGTCATACTGCATTCCTATTGGCTATAGCTTAGTCCCTGCGGGGTACACGGAGAAAAGGCATTTGCTCGTTAGGCTCGCGAACGATGGGAATCTTGCACGTGTGGTAAAGGACAGTACGCAGGTCGACTTTAATCCGCTGGCTAAATAATTTTCAGTTGCCCGTCTCGGCCCGGAGATTAGGGATTATACGCGCGAGACACGCAATAAATTTGTATACGGCCGGTGAACTTGGGTAAATAGAATGCTGTGGTAGTATTGATTTCAGTGGCATTACGGGCGCGGAGGGAAGGGCGAGAGAGCGAGTGAGATAGACGAAGGATGGGGGGATGGAGTGTCTTCCACCCCTTAACCTGCTCGTTCTAGCGTTAAATATGATACAAATGTTATCATCCCTTCTATTCGGTTCCCTCGAGCCCCACCCACCCCGGGCAACCCTACTACTCGCTCGGGCGCCCAGTCTGTCGGGTATTAAGGGCAGCTCTATCATTCGACCACCCGTGACCCCTCATATCTTAACTCGACTGGGCCTTCGAGAATCTTCTAATTTTTACCACCCTTATGCTTCCGTACTTTGCTACGTCATTCCCACTATTTTTTCCCGTGCTATCTCTCATACGACAATGAACAGCTATAGGAGTTAACCCTTGGAAAGAAGTCTGTTAAGAACTGGTTCTAGAACATTCTTGAATTTTCCCCTCTCTAATATATATATATATATATATATATATATATATATGAAATGTTCGAGGGGCGAAAATAATGTGAAGCAACCGCATCGACTGCGAGAGGTGCGATAATTTCGTATAAGGAGAGGCAAGTCGGTCTGGTTGTATTATAATTGGCGAAGGAGACGGAGACTGACGTCTCAATTCGCAAGGCAATCGTCGGCAAGTAGAAAACTCGAAGAAAGTTCTGCCGGAATTATACGCTCAAGAATAATTTCCATGAATAATCCACGTTTGACGGGAACCTTCTCGTTATATCCAAGTGGCACCTCTGACGCCCGGTCGAGGAACTATCGTCGAGCTATGTGGTCGCCGGCTGATAAAGATCGTAACTGAATAGTCGGGTTATAAAAGCGAATAACAACAAGGACCCCGTTTCGCGTGACGTAACTTTTAAACGCGACGACGCCCACGTCGCCCCTGATTCGCACGACCAACACTGTCGGTTTCGAGGGTAAAACTTGATCGACGGAACAAACGGCAAATTCCGTGATCAGGGGACGCGTAAACGTAGGAGAATAAATCGGACGATCATACCGACCCGGTACAATGACTTTCGAGAAGCCATTACGATAAACCGTAAAGCGACGAGGCAGAGAAGACGAAGAAAGAGAGAAGACACGTAAAAGAGCAGGCAGTCCTTAAGTCACGTGCACAGTGTGCGAAAACGATTAACGCCTTATAAGGGGTGGGCCCCGCATAAACGAAAGTCCCGTAAATAAGGGTGCCCGTCGAAACTGAGAACAGTCCGAACGAGACAGGTCGACACTTGCACCTGAGTCGGTAGTTTCAGAATTATCCGACCGGTGTGTATGGGCCCTCACGTTCCGCGATATAAATACACAGCGGACCCGTACATATATCTCCACCAGGCGCGACTACGGGGTATAGAGGCGCAGGAGAGGAGGTCGTATGTGCCGGCAATATACGACGAATGGGGATACGCATCGCAGTCATACAATAAATACGATATTTGCGCCCCTGTTCCCGAGGAGCGAAGAGAGCGAGAGTATAGGTGGAGGTGGATGTAGGGAGGGAGGTGGGGGGGGGTGTGGAGGTGGGAGGAGACGTGGAGGGCTGGTGGATAGCTCGGGGATGGTATAGATTTTTATGTCTGCGAGAAATACAAAATGATGGATATAAACCTCCACCTCCACCTCCACCTCCACCACCGTTTCGCCCTCGCCCCTAGCAGCCCACCCTCCGTTCCCAGCTAAGCCCCCTGTCTCCTTCCGCCTCGCGCTCACGTTTTCAGCCCACCTCCCGGCCAACCTAACCTAACCTCCCAACCACCCCAGCGGAAGCTCAGAGCGAATGTTTTGTCATCATACCACCCCTCGCCCATCCTCGCTCGCTCAACCATCCACCCCAACCCACCAAACTGCCTCCTCCTCCACCTCGCCTCTCCCCCCCCCCTCCCCCCAACCACCTCACTATCGTCTATCCCCCTCGCACTAGCTGCCACTGCACACCTCCACCGCCACCCTCACTTCGCCCAAGGCCTCCGCAGATACACTTGCAACCACGTACACACCTCGAATTTCCTCCAGCTACCCTAACAGCCCCTGTACATATGTACGGAACCTCCCTATGTACAGGACTCGTGTACGAATACGTGTTCCTTTACGTCGTTCAGAGCTTGTCCCTCTTACACCTCCCTCCCCGCCCACGAACTCGTCACCTCCACACCCTCCACCATCAACCTCTTTTTCTTAGTCCCTTCGTCCGTTTCATCTGTACCTCCCCTCCTGCCCCTCCCTCTCCCTCACTCTATTTCTTTCTCGGACGCTCTCCCACAGTGTCTTTCGGCAATCTCCAAAGATAAGCACACGACCTTTTGCCCCCCTTTTTTTTTTTTTCTTACGGCTAAACTCGACCAATTCTCGACAACAAAAATTTTGCTGATTAGCTTTTTTCATGTATACGTACGGGCATACGGACGTTACGTATATATGCAGTATGCACCTTCAGTCTGTGCGTTATTACCGAGCGATGATCGGTAGATTAAATAGGGATCCTCACTTATGTTTTATCGACCGGCCTGCTAAAAGAATTTAATTTTATAGATATCTCATGTATATATATAGTATGTATACCTTTATTCGGAAACCGTTTGTACTATTTCTACCATCTCGCGCCACTGTAAATATATATCCCCTACTTAGAATACTCGGCCGAGTATCGACGTGTAATTGGCAAAGTTGCATCGAACCGATCCGGCAGGACGTGTGCTCCTCTCCCGTCATCCAATTACCGCCCGGCTTCTTTTCTCATTCTTTCCTCTCTTTTTTATTTCCATTATGTCCGTCTCTCTCGCACCCTTTTTCCCCTTCACGCCTCGCCCACCTCTTTCTCTCTCGATCCCCCCACTCCGTCTATGCCGTCTTCTTCTTCTTCTTCCTCGCACCCACCTCCCTCCGCTGCTTCTTCGTCCTCCCCTCCACCCTTTCTAATACTCAGCGAATAAATAGCATGGGAAATGGAATTTCACCTTATCTTGTGACTAGAAAATTATTACCGCGCGCTCTCTCCTCTTTAGTGCGGCGACACTCTCTAGTCTGTCTAGTTATGTAAAATTAATTTGAGCTCCTTTCCCTATATCCGTCGAGATTGTATATATCGACTGAGCCGACTTCGAGCTTAGTTCGGCTCCTTATCTTGTAACGTTATTTTCACTTACCGACCAAGTAATTGTCGTCGGCTGCTTTTCACTGAGATTTATGACTCAGCTCGGGTCATTTCGTTTTACGAATTAGATTGGACAATGCCGGCATATTTTTTTTTCGAGTGTCAGGGTTTTTTTTTTTTTTTTTTTTGGAAAATTCATAATAACGATTCAGATTTTCGTTTTTGACGAACAGGCGAAAATAAAGTTTACAGCAAAATTTTATTTAAAAAAAAAAAAAGTTAATTTACTCATGGAAAATATTTTATTCGAATTTTGATATCAAATTGTAGTAGTGCTTTACGTGTTAGAATCGTTAAAGCATAAAACGTCGTACTAATCATTTAAATTTTCTTCATTAACGACCAGCCCGCTTAATTCGCAAAGTTTGACGCTGTAACGCATCCGTTATTATGACGGTATGCAGATTGCAATGTTTTTCAGCGTTGTAAACGAGAAAACGCAATATCGCGCAAACCTTCTGTATTTATCATTTTCTGGAGGCCATAACGGAATACAAGAGCATATAATACAACCAGACGATAAATGCCCTTCGCTTACAAGTACTTAAGTATTTCATCTTGTGGCAATTGTCAAGACGCTTTATGAAAAAGTCCCACGGTAACCGCGAGCAATAACAGTGCTGCAGTCTGGTACCATAAAGTGCTAAAAAAAAAAAAAACATTTAAATCGCGTAATTTCGAAATATGCCTAAAAGAAACGAGTAAAAAGGGTACCAAAAAATGTCCAAAAAATGTTACGAGCGACCATCTTGATCAAAGATTAAAAAAAAAATGAAAAAAAAAGTATTAAGTACTCCATCCACGTGTCCACGTAAAAAGGTGACAAAAATATGAAAAAAAAAAAAAGATTTATAAAAAAATTTAGGTACAACGAGCAATTAAACAACGTTTTTATCCATACCAAGTAAAAGTCGTGAAGAGACTCATATAATATCAATGTAAAACACAATTGCAGAGACGCGACTGTGAGGGCTGTCAAGAACCGTTGCGGCATTGCCGGCATCTTGATACTCCAAACGGTAACGGGACCGAAGTCAAGGATCGACCTCTCGACCCGAATAAAAAATAATGGCGCGCGAAGTCCGATACGCTTCCGCAATAATTAATCCTTCGATAATCACAAGTTGCCAGAACGATCCATTACCATAAATCTCATTAGGGTAGACGAGGAGATTGTAAAATCGTTCAAAAAATTGTTTACGTATCTACGTATTAAAATATATATATATA
>JARQTC010000102.1:757264-843645 GCA_030142495.1 Cephus runcator | reverse complement strand
AGAGAGAGAGAGAGAGAGAGAGAGAGAGAGAGAGAGAGAGAGAGAGAGAGAGAGAGAGAGAGAGAGAGAGAGAGGCGCTAGCCGTGAGCAATCTGCAAAGGATAAAACAGAAGCAAAGAAGAGAACGGAATATAAAGCAATAGAAAAGAAAGAGAGAAAAAAAAAACGTAACGGAGAGGCCAAAACGTGAGAAAAATTGGAAAAGGGTGGAAAACTGTAACAAGAAAAAATAAAACAAAGCTTGAAAATTAAATTTTTAAACGTACGAGTTTCGCGGAAAGGAGAACACCGACAGCGCATGCGCACTGGGTACACGCGACTAAGTTACCCGTAAAGAAAAACTTGTATAGAGTCAAACACGCAATTACCCTATCCCGTATACCAAGAGATTACACCTATGCCAAGGGAAGGGAAAAAAAAAAGTATACAAGACTCCTCGACAGGGTTTAATGGGGCTCGAACCCTTCGCAAAATAAGGAGGGAGGGTACAACACAGGGCATTAAGGGGAGAATCAAGCACGAGGTCTCCATTCGGCTTCATTGAAGGTGCACCCTCAATTGGTTCTGATATCCACATAAACCTTATTGTAAAACCACGCGACTGCTCCTGTACCCATAACACAATGGACATAACATTTCCACCAACCCCACTGTGCACGGCAAACGTCAAACTGTCATTTACGAATTTTCGTAAACGACCAAACTTTAGATGAAAATTATATTGAAAGCACAGGATGCTCAAAGGATAAAATGAAAATTCGCGGGCAATGTAAAAATGGTATAAAAATATTTTTAAATTTCATAGACCTTAAGTCACAAAAAAAAATATTTCTACAAATATCAATGTCAACGTCCTTTGTCCATATCTTGAAGTAAAGTCCCCACCTGTCTTGTCTCTCAACGGTAAAAGTTTAGGTACCAAATGTACAAGAAGCATCGATTAAACATTTTTTTAGTTTCGTCTCAGCAACCCCCATAGACCGTCCCTACAATATTCGCGGTTTACGATATGAAGGGGTACAAGCTTATAATACACGTTTTATATCACCCCCACCCTCAAAGGGGGGTTTTTACTTATTTCTCATGACAGAAAAAAAAAAAAACTTACGGGAGCGGCTGGATGTCTCGCCGGTGCGGGGTACATCTTAATCGTGTCACAAAGTTTGCCACCACCGAGTATTCCAGGTTCGGCTGTCAACTTTGGCAGACCGTCACTTCATCTTGACAGAATTTACCTTCAAGGAATTTCTCACCCTTTGCCCCCACCTCGTCACCATTAAGGTCCAAAAATTTTAAAGCTTTTCCAATTTATCGCATCACGTATCCTCACTGGTGTAAACGGAACAGAAAATTCATTCTCACACACCACGTTTTATCGCGTAATCCTCTATGTCTTTATATACATGCAGTATGTGTGTATATATGGTATATACTTCGTAATGAAATTCTTCTTCTCGCTCCCTTTCTTCTTTCTCTTCTTCTTCTCCAGTGTCACTTCATGAGAATCACTGACGCACCCGGTATAAACTCATTACTACTGTTTCAAATTTATTTTCGCCGACGCTCGGCCAAACTTCGAGCGAAAATTTCGTCCTGTCGATTTCACCGAGATATTTACAGTTACATCTATATAATTCCTGTAAATCAACGTTTTTCCTTCCTTCCCACCAGTCGAATTCCGAGAACGTATCGTCAACAACTACGAAACTTCTACTTCTTCATTTTCCACTGCATTCCGCGGGACAAATACGTCGCTAGTCAAAACACACTATATATTAGAGTCCTGACGCGTTGTAAACTCCGTTAAAATTTTTCCACGGACAGCTGTGAAATTAACGTGTAAATATGAAGAGATGCCATTAGGTGACACTTGACATTCCATTCGATTACGCGCGAACGCGAAATTATGACTTTTGACCTATAATCGTCGGATCGTCGAACGCCTTGCCAAAGTATGAAAAACTGATGGAGGTTGAATGAGGCTACGTTGAGAAATTAAGATTGTAATATTTTTATTCTTCAAGGATCGCCAATTAGTTACACCACGAAAAATATTTTTATTGCGTATCAATCGACTGGCATAATATCGGGCGATGGCCGTCTCGGTCAAATGTCCTAAGTTAAAAGTAAACCAGAAGTTACGACGCAACCCGCCGTTACTGACGCCGAGGCGACAGCCGAAGCTCGGGTCGGCTAAACATGTAAACGATGGTTAAAAGCCGTGTAAGAAAGACACTACTAAGTTGCCAGGAGTAAAATGACCAGACGCATAGGCTTTAAACCAGGTAAAGATAAAATTCTATACAACGTGAAGTTGAGTTTACGGAAGTTGAAGGACAAAAAAAAGTGTACGCGAAAGTAAGGATGTGAACGTTACGTTTGGATTGTTTTGAGAGAACATATATATATAATTTCGCTATAATATAATAAAGGAAGTTTACAATACCCGCCGCGCGTTACTTACGTTAATTCGAACCTTCGGCCGATAGAGGATGTTTACATGAGGAAACGCGTTTCCCGATTGGTAAGGTTGTAAAAACGTTACGAAGACGTCCGATACGAGTGGGTAGAATATACAAAGGTTCGTCAGACGACTTTAACAAGAGTTAAATGACGAGGTCTCTATACTACATTTTCAAGGAATTCTTATAATTTACCGCGAGCGTAATTGATGGTTTATGAACGATCTGAAGTCTGGTATGATGCATCGATCGATTCGTTTATTGGGTTTATTGGGTTCTCGATGTCTGATCGATGGGAGAGGGACTGAGAGAGGGGAAAAAGAAGCAAAGAAAAACAATAGGTCTTGCCGGCGTAAACGATCCTGTGATCAAGGTAAATTCCAACGACAATTACGAGGACCGTCGAGCATATCGCGCGATTTGTCACGCTAAAACGCACTCAGCGAAACGTACACGCTTATGCTACGTTACTGGATGCTGATTCGTTGCCGGTAACAAAAGGAAGTAAAGGGATGCGTGGAGAGAAAGAGTGTGTGCGTGTGTGTGTGTGTGTGTGAGAGAGAGGCCACGTTACAGCCAGTTCGTTAGGATCGAGGACGATCGAGTACGAGGGCAGGGCGACACACGGTATTTGGAGGGTCGACCGATAGCGATCAAAACGCCGGGTAGAAAACGGCGAGGCCGAATCCGCTAAGCCCGTCGACTCGCATGAGTGCAAAATTAAACGAAGAAACACGTTAGCGAGCAAGAAACCAAAATCCAATCTACACAACAAAACGAGCCGAATAATAATTCACTGCTATTACGGCGCGAGCATACTGACATTTAGAACAAGGAAGAAACCAAACAAATATAACACGTCGGTATCCCATTGTCAATATATCAACATTTTCTGGCGCGCACATTTCTCCAAATTTCCTTTTACCTGCAACTTCACGCGCATTCTCGATGCACCACACTTAACCTCCAAATTTTGACAAGCCGACGATCCTCGGATTACATACAAAATATGAAATACACTTGGTAAGACCTCAGAGAGGACAAGGATAACACCACAATACGTAAGAGACACGCGCGGCTATCGAAGGGAACGTGCACGATTCGTACAATGAAGCTTCGAACGAAAACAAACTCCCGTCCGTCCCGAGCAACGAACGACGCTCGACTGCGTGCTGGGCCTCCAACTGGATGACGGGGAACGTGTGAACGCCGCTTGCCGCCGCACCAATGAGAATACACTAGCACTGTCTCACCTTTCTCACGTATAAAACACGCCAATAGCGTCGTCGTACACCAATACAGCATCATATTCAGCACGCGAGTGTCTCTCGCCGATCTCTTTCCTCTCTCTCTCTCTCTCTCTCTCTCTCTCTCTCCTTTCTCATTCTATCTCCGTCAGTCGTTCCCTCTCACTCAAGCTCCCAACCTCTCGACACCGACGCCACCGCACTGCCGACGTCGTATTCTCTCTTTGTCTCACACACACTAAATAATACTGACTCTCCATCTTCCTCGCTCTCACCCCCACTCTGATTCTCTCGCTCTTTCGCTTCGCCCCCACCACCATTTACTCTTAGCTATCCTTTCGTCTCTCTCTCGCACTCTCCTCAGCTAAACCCTTCTCCAGCTTGCTCTGTCTGACATCGTCCCTGTCACACACTCGCAACACGCCACAATGGAAACCGAGTACCGCCGAATGTTGTGACCCTGCGCGCATGCGCAGACGCTTTTGTGTGCGAAGAGTGTCGAGAGAAAGAGAGAGAGAGAGAGAGAGAGAGAGGATGAGTGGGAGTGGAAGTGAGACAGAAAGAGGCATATATATATATATAGAGAGAGAGTATGGAACTTCCGAGAGATATAGAAGTGCCGGTGCGCCTGGACAGCACTAGTCATTCGGTAAGGATAGAAGTTCCGTGTGTGTCGAGTGTTGAGTGTCGAGTGCGGAGTGTGTGGAGTACGGAGGCTGCCTCTCTGTCATCCGTATTAACGCGCGCACTGTGTTCTACGTATATCGCAGTCAGACTGGACTCCAGAGATGAATCTTGAATTCGGTTAAACGACCACCGGGTGTACCTCGCTAAATCTAAATTGTCCGCGGACACTGTGTGCTTCTCGTAGAGCGTATTAGAAAGGAGTCGAATACTGTGCAATTAGATGCGTCTGATTAATCGGAATTGACTGTACTTACTTTTAAGCGACCGGCTTGTGCTTGTTGACTGATTATTGATTGTTTGTTGTAGATATATATATTTTTTACAATAACTATCACATAAAATTTTAATTTTTATTCATCGTGCTATGTACATTATTATTGAGTGTCAGTGCGTCACGATATTGATTCCAAGTCTCTTCTAAGTATCTAAACTATATTAAAATAATTAATTGAATTGATTAGGACAGCCAAATCATTCTTGGAATTAGAATCAGACATATTTATATATGTGAAAAATAATAAATCGTAATGTCTCTGTTGATCTAAAAAAATTATATTGTTCTTACTATCTGTATTAGGATTTTAATTATACGAAGTTTAATTACTATCTCTCATTAAGCAGCCAATTACAATTTGTTGTTCTTGTATGAAGTTTTTAGCGATAGGTTCAATTATGTATACGTCAACAAAGCATAAATTCTAGTGCATCTTTATGTAACTCATTCTTATACTTATGTCTCCTTCGTTGATACAATTCTCATAATTATCAATTTCGAAATTCATTATGGCTCATTTACAATAATACATTGAAGACGATCTTAACGTATTTTTTTTACCTGGACTCATGATCCTGGTAAATCCCATATTTTCACTTTCCCAAGCACATGCCATTATTTGAATGCGGCAACGTCTAAGCAGGTTCCAACCCAAACTAATGTTTAGACACAGGCGCGTTCGCGCACATGCGATAGCTGCATAATGTTGGTCGCAACCAGGACCAGAAAATGTAAACGCGGCTTATCGTTTTCCGTGTACTTAATGATAGCTGAGAAAAATTGCAAATGCAGCCTAACAATTTTGTTAATGGTTTTACATACCCCGAAGATTTATTAGGGTGAAAGTATTCTTAGGAAATGCAACGGGTATGGGTCAGTTGGAAGAATCGATAGTTTGAAATTATTGGAAAGCCGATCGATGAAGGCAAATGGACGATGAGAAAGCACCATGGAAATTGTGTAAGAAATTGTACATGATTACTATGACTATGAAATCGATGAAATTGATTTCATTTAACTGATAGCCGTGGAAAATGGTAATCGCTTTCTTGGGCTGTAAAACTGCAAGGGATATTTTCATTATGGTAGTAATACGAAATTATATATATGTATGTATATATATATTGTAAACTAATGGCACTTAACGATTCAAAAAAAAAAAAGTGTGTTAATTTATTAATATTTTTCAAAATTACGTCTAATAGGAGACATGACTTGTAGATTACGGTAGAAAACTGTAGGAAGGATTGGTAATGAAAATTTTCGAAAAACAGAAAGTTGAATACGTTCGAAATAATTATACACGAGATATCTCCTAGTGCAAACTTTAGTTTCGTATAGTTATCCCATCCCCTAATAATGTCCAGTATAAAGAACATAAACGTACATAAATTATTTGAAGGTATTCTAAAAACGGAAAAATTCACCTCAAGCATGAGGTACACGTATATGCAATAACCCAATTTAACTTTCACTGATTTAACGGTCATTCGATTCCACGATCGCTTCGATCAACCGCAAGCATGAACGCATCCCATAGATGCATCGAGTCCGACACAAGGACCGACTCGTCCATAAAGGTAAAGTGCATCAGAAACAATGACACATTAAAAAGATCCATGAGCGCGTATGCGATATCCTAACCTTAACGTTAAAAAGTCGTAGCCACTTGGCTCGCCGTTAGTTTCTTTGTGCCAGATCGGTAGACGAGTGCGAGTGAGACAGAATCAGTCACGTCCATTACCGACTCGAGCGACATGGAGCGTCGGCGGCGCAGCGTTGCTAGGTCGTTTCGTGCATGAAGGTTCCTCTTTCCCTTCGTTATTCTCACCCTGTTTCACCCTGTCTCTTGCCGTCTCTATTCCTTTACTTCCACGCTCGTTCTTCTCTCTCTCTCTCACTCTTCACCAACAAGGCACCATGCCGCCATCTCTCAATAGTCGAGCTCCCGCCGACTCCCACCCCCGAACAACTCCGAGCAACTCCGAGGACGGATTGCGAGCGAATGCCTAGGAGTGGCGCAGGAGATGCACTTTTCCTCTGGTTCTGCCACTATTGCCCACTGTTGCCGCCATCACCTTCTGTCCCCACTCCTGTCGCCGACTAATCCCCACTCCTCGACCGAATACGAATAATCCCCACTCTTAGTTTCTAGCCGGCAACCGACTTTTCCCTCCCTCCCCCGACCTCTCTACACTACTGTCTCTGCTACTAGTCCGACACTCTTTTGCAAGAGACTCTCTTTCATTCCACGAGCTCCGTGCTGCTCGCAGGATTCTTGCGACACTTTTCTCATCTATAAGTTATATTCGGTCTACGTCTGTGTCTCTGACCCATCTACAACCGGCTTCTTTCTCATTCAACGAGACCCTCCTGCCCGCGCATGCCGCTCCTCTGTCTTACCACCAACATCACATTTTCTTCATTCCCCTTTGACGTTTCGTGAGAAATACAATTGTGTTTCTTTGTACTTTCGTAATTATCACGAGACCGTAATCAACCGTGGGTTAAGACTGATGTTCAACTGTATTACGAATTTGCTAGTTTTACTTTTAGATTGGAAATCCTCGCGCGAATATGTTTTTCGTTTGACTAGCGTCGACCTGGGGTGTCTCAGCGCCTCTGCACGCCGAATACTGGGTTAAGGATGTTTGGTAGTGTTGAATGTTTTTATTTGACTTTATTGAGGTTAAACCTTGATTGGTGGGGTTGTCTTGTTTTTCATTAATTATATCGGTATTATGAACACGGAAATTCATTTAATGAGGTATGGTAAGTTATGGAGATATAGCATTGATTGAACATATCGGTCGGACGACGCTGATCGTTCAAGTTGCCATTTAAGGACTGTTATTTTTTACTCGGCGACAACAAATTGGCCCGTGACTAACGGCGATTCAGTGCGAGTGCGCCTTGATGAATCCTCAACATTCGTCAATGTCCAGGAGAATCGTTATTCGTTGCTACGTGCTCGGTCGATGTTTTACTATCAGGGAGTTTAGGAGCTTACGTTAATTTGCAACGGGATGGCTTGTCAATAACAGTAAGATCGGAAAATGTCGAGGTCTTTATTCTGTTAGTAAAAGCACAGGTAAAAGTTTCATTTGCCACGATGCTTTCGCCATTGTGGTGTTTTACGTCTTTCTTAAAAATATTTCGAAATATTGAAAAACATAAGAGAACTTCGACACGTGATTTTGTTTTGACATTTTTCGATGTAATTTTCATGATTTTTGAGGTGCGCCAGATTTATTGATTGAGAAAATCATTATATGTCACAATCATCAGTGAGAATGATAAGTTGTGGAGATAAGATCGTTTACAGACATGTTTGAATAATTAAAAATGTTAATAGTCCTGAGTAACACGAGATAAAAGGCACATACGAGAATTGAAGGTGCTGTTGAGGTATGTAACGACTTTTTGCAATTTCTTTTTATTTCCCCTTTACCAATAAATCAGAATTGTTTATCGTTAAATCAATATCCTACGTAGAGCTAATATATTCAAGATAACCTTTGGGGGCTGACAATGATTTAAGACATACGTTAACTGCTGACAACTATGCTCAGTAAAAGAACATTTAATTGTTCCGTAGAATAATTTATCTCGGCGATACTTTATTTTTCGAAAAGCCTCGTTTATATATTTTAAGCACGAACAGAAAGGGTCGAATGTTTCCAATAAATAAATTTTACCCAAATAGGGTAGAGCTCTGTTTGACAAGTACTAATTCAAGACAAGAGAATTCTTAGAATTCTACTTAAATATAACTAGGCTAACACGCAATTCTCAGAAAACGACTGTCACATACGGTTCCTCTATTTCTCCAAGTATAAGTACAGAACCTTCGTTCCTAACATATTATTACAGAAGTAGCTGGGTAAAGAGGAAATCGCCATTGAATAGAATTTATCGACACGAGTTTCCATGTACCTCGCAAGGTGCTGCCCTCTGCCGAGATTTCCTGCGAACACTGAGATATCGTAAAACCAGCTGACAGTAGCGTCGCAAAAAGTCATTGAAAGGATTCTAGAAGTGGCAAGAAAGTATTAAGAAGGATAAGGACCGGCGACCAGCGTTGGAATCGTACACGGAGGACACTGTACCACGAGTATAAAGAGAGTCAGGGAGAAAGGAAGGCATTGGGAGTGGGAGAGAGAGTACGTAAAATAGAAGCACCGCATACAACATTGTCGAAGAGTGGGGAGTAGCAATCGACGCGAACACCATTGGTTGAATTAAGCTAAGCTTAGCAGTTGTCGAGACGTCGAGTGGAGAGGTTCGGTTTTCTTCGAGGTAGTGGTCGCGTGTTTGTCAGCCGATAACGTGCAGGTAACGACGCTTGGATTACTAAGCTCTGCGTGATTATAACAGTGAACCGAGGTAACGTCTACCGCATTCCTGTCATCCAACGGATACAGAGACAGACGAACGGAGAGGCATAAAGCTTGTGCAAAGGAGTCAACGATCACGAGGAAGGAGTGCAGAGAGAAAAGCGAGTGACAAACAGTGAGCAAGAAGAGAAATAGGAAGCAACTTAGTGGCGGATCGGACAAAGGAAGCGCCGAGAGTCGCACGAGGGGCTCTCATGTGCTCTGCCGTGTTCTTGGGCGTAGCATGAAAAAATGGATTTTAGAGGCGTCGTGTACAACGCAGCAAGAGATGGGAAGCTTAAGCGTTTGAAGGTACGTTTTTTATATTCCGACTATATGCTACTTATATTCCAGTTGTCGTTTCCTATTCGCGAGTGAAGCTTTGTGAAACCACGTACAAGGGGGAACGTGTGAACGCAGCATAAGGCCTCGGTGTAACGTGTTACCATGGCAGGTGTCTGGCAATCGTATATATTATTTTTCATTCAATATCGACACGTCCAAATTGTGCGTGGTTGTCGTTCCTCGATTCACGGCAAAGACAAGTGTCTTGTATTTCGAATTTTCAAGACGGCAAAGAGTAAATTTTCTTTGTCAACGGGTCCCATTGTTTTGAGAGCAATATAACGGGTGTCGATCTGTCACGAATCGACTTGTTCGACCTGAACGAAGCCTTAAGAACAACTTACGAAAGCCAATCGTTATTAGGTTCTCGTTGCCACGCAACACCTCGCTATTTTCTGTCTAGTTTCACGACACGTCAACCTTACTTACACAAACATCTTTGTTTTTAAGTAACTGGCCACTTAGGTTTTAACATATCAGAGATTACTCAATGCACTGACAAAGATCGTGCAGCCCTCGACGACGTTCTACGATCTAGCGGGTGTGCCAAAAATAATAAACTATTCTCGGCAACGCGACGTCTCTCACCACGGAACCGTTATATCCAGTGAACGGGCCCGGGTGGTTTATCATCTTTTTCTGCCGCTGTCTCCATTTCTCTTTATCAAGGACGGATAATCAGTGCAGCCAATCACCTTTGTTTATTCGAAACGAGCTCACTCGCTTCACGAAAATGGACTCTCGCGACGTTTACCAAACGTGTACCGGGTGTTAGGGAAAAAATGCGATTGCGCAAATACTTTGATTTCTTCCTTTTTTTTGTACTGCACTGAGCTGAAACCTATGTACCACTACAAGTAACACATGGCACTCATCGTTGCGAGAGAGAAAAGAGACAAATTTCTGCTCTCTTGGCTCGCGTTTATCTTGAGC
Organism: Cephus runcator; assembly: GCA_030142495.1. Classification (NCBI taxonomy): domain Eukaryota; kingdom Metazoa; phylum Arthropoda; class Insecta; order Hymenoptera; family Cephidae; genus Cephus; species Cephus runcator. Next base: position 833,321 of record JARQTC010000102.1, on the reverse strand, counting down.
AGGAAATAGCCCCAGCAAACAGCAGTTATATTTAGTAGTGAATATATGCGCGTCTAGCGGGTCTGCTCGGTTACGTGTTGCCATCGGGAAAGAGGGGAAGCCCCACTCTCTCGCCTCTTGGGCGATGGAGGGGAGGATTCTAGAGAAGAAGAGAATGGGACTGGAGGGTATGCCTCCGTTCAATTCTCCTCGTCTCGAGAATTTCGCGATTTACTTATATACCAGATATAGGAATTTCCATTGCCTTCGTATTTATCGATCACCTTGTATAAAGACCAGGGATAATTGTCGTATTTTTTTGCCTTCTCAATTTTAAATATTTCAAGCCGTTTATGCGTTTGACCTAAAAATTAACGTGTTCAAGGACGCGTCGCTTTGACTCACCAATTCCCACATATTGTAAGACGAGTTTATCATCAATGAATCGTAATTGGACTTAATGAAAATATTGTAATTTATTGAACGCATTTGTTATCATCTACTCGTATAGCTATAATTGACCGTGTTTGCGTCGTCGTTAAGCCACTGGGAAAAGGACGTCGTCGCTATGTATTTTCCGACGAAATTTAATCGGCTTTACGAACAACTGGAAAATATCCTTGGGCTATTTTTTATCCTCTCTACATCCTACACTGTTTCACCTTCCGTCGCAACGTTTTTCCCCGTGCTTCACGGACGTTGAACTTTGAGTGCATTCCTCGCGCGTTAAAGTCCATGCCCGCTTTTGGAAAAAAAAAAAAAAAAAAAAAAAAAAAAAAAAAAAAAAATGTCTCCACAAAGTAAAATGTGACAAGTACAAGTATAATTTACGAAACGCGAAATTTTCGTTATTTCGAATTTTTCGTCGTCAAAAAAAAAATACATTCTACGCCACCGTATGTTTTTTATACTCGTAATCTCAAGCTTCGGATTCATCGCGACACACGAAACTCCAAGTGCAGCTTAATACGGACGCTTCTTATCGTATTCCAAATATACATGTTTATATTAAATTCTCGACGATATATCAGCGTTCACTTATCGCTGAGTTTAAATCAATGAATTGGGTCGTACGCAATTATTTGTATCTCAAGTCACAAATTCTCCACATATTACTTCGAAGTGCCTCAACAGCACTATGTTTCGGGTGTTTAAATATGTGCTATCTATTTTTTTTCCTAACCTCCATAGATACGTCTAAACAAAGAGTAAGGCAAGCCAACTGTATCGTAATTATCAGTGATCCGTTAAAAATTTATTGGCGATTTTGATAAAATTTTTCAAATTAAATTGCACACGTGTCTTGTCACTGTAGAACAACGCAACCCATGCCGATGCCTTTAAGGCATATACTCGCGGCTTTAATAACGCAGTAATTTATTAACTCGATTAATAAATTATTCATCACCCGTATCGTTCGCCTCTTACACTGGCTTCCTACTCCGATGCTCAAAAATAATCTCGCCTTATTTATCGTATCGTCGAACGACTCGAACTATGAAAATCTCTAATGCGGGTTACGATTGCCGCCCGATGATCTACTTTAATGCGATATTTCTAATTAGGAGATATGATACCTAAAAATTTATATCTTTTTTTTTTAGATGCCTCAGGTCCTTTACTAATGGCTCCAAAATTTTCTTCCTGGGTCTTTGTCCCTCGTTACGTAGATAACTTTGACTGCTAATTGGCAAATTTTTTTTTTTTCACTTCCCGTACGTTGATCTATTTTTCTACCCGTATACGCATATTTATCTTATTTTTCGAATTCATGGCTCTCCTTGACCTTGTGTCTGTTTTTATTTAGTCTTCCGAGCATAGTGTTAAAATTCATGCGATATTGTAACGACGAAAAAGGCGAAACTCGAAAAATTAATATATTATCTAATTGCTGTGAAACAAATTTTATTTCCGTATTGCGGTGATAAAACGAAAATTATGGAAAACCAGGTAAACAATGCTGCCACCACCTAGACGTTTATAAATTTGAGACAGTCAATTCTGCATGGTCATTTGAAATAAGCATCATAATTTAGTGCCCTCTAGTTGCTACAATCTCAATTTTGTTGCTTTAACCGTTTAACCGGAAGTAGCGTCTGTGCCACAGTACAGTTACAGTTAGTACAGCCGCATAAAAAAAAAAAGTATGGAAGAAAACGTGAATATTTGAACTTTTTTTCATATCCGGTGCCTCCTTCCCCCCTTAATTTTTAATCGATACGAGACAGCAATCAAATTTGATTCATAAGAAATAATTAGCATTATCGGGGTATTATACCGGCATGAAAAGATTAATCTGTATATCGTATAACAAAAACTTGTCAGCTGTTATCGTACAAACGTATATCCTATAAACCGCGTGATCTTGACTCGTCTTCGGTATTCTCTATACTTACCTTCCATATTACTCCGCCATATTTACCCACGTCATTTACATCCCGACCAAGGCCAGTTTCGAATTCGAAAAGTCATTACGGTTGCTTCGAGATATTTTGCGAATCTACGAGTCAGTGAATTTGGCACGAGTGACTTTGCTCAGTTTTTTTTTTTTTTTCACTCGCGCAAATAGCCAGGGAACTATCCGCGTATGCCATAATGCGACTGTGCACCGGGGAAGTCAGTCTGATCCTTTTCGAACGAGACACTCGTGACGTCAGGTTTCCGTATGGTTTTGAATTTTGTGAAATAATTTTTTTTTCTTTTTTTTTTTTTCAAAATAAAAATACATCACCTGACACGCTTGTGAAGTCAGGCGATTAAAATTTATTTTGTCTACTTCTTATTTTTGCAAAAAAATAACATTTTTCGCGAAATTTGAAAATTCACGTAAATTTATTTATATCCATATACCGCATTTGCTGAGCTTTGACCGTTGACCTTTCGTTCTCGTTCGATCCGCTCAAAGAACTGTAATATCTACGTAGTGTGCTGACTTGGTTCACTGGTCAGGGTTCGTAATCGTAACGCCAGACAATCAGTAGCAATTTATTGCGTAAACTATGACCTCGCGAAATTCTTAAATTTTATTTGGATATCATTGCCAATGGCCAAGTGTGTCTTACTTCGTGTCATTTGCAAGACTGTATTCGCACATTGAGTTATAACAAAAAAAAAAGGTTGTTCAGGTCGACTTGAGTAAGGCACGTGATACAGAAGTAAAATAATTAATTACGCTGTGTTATTAACGTCAATGCTAATTTCACATACGTTAAACACGCCTTGGTTAAGGCCACTTACGGGGCGCTTTCGATATACGCCCCACAAGGCTTTGCCAAATAAATGCGCTTTTAGCCTTATGCTATTTACATACCAGCTTATTCGAACGCACCACCCGAACGTGGTTTTACCGTAAGGACTCGAACGGGAGCACTACCTTCACGCGGTGCGTTTCTATTGACTAACCCTGTGTACGTAGTCGGTCCACGAGTTCCACGTGGTTTTTTGACAGTTCGCAAGCAATGCGCTCCTAGCCAAATGACACGTGCTTTCGACGTATCTAAGTACCAAAGGCATGTTTGAGGTAATTATCATTTTCTCATTTAGCTTGACTCACTTAGTTTATAATTTATGCTTCTGTCACGGATTTATCGTTAGCTCCCATAAGAGACGAAAAGGAAACAATGAGGCGCCCACGATAGACTTACCGTTCACGTGGATCACGTTATCTGCACGATGTTTGTGTAATGTAATTTTGTCGAGAGGAAAGTTTAAAAGATTTTTGTTCGGCCATTTTTTTTCTTTTCAAATTTTGTCCTCTTTATCCATACATCGACGCTGCCTTTGTATCGTCGTTTTATTCTTTTCAGTATTATGGTTTTCATTGACCATTTTTCATTGACCATCATTTTCATCTACCTGAAGCCCACCATATATATTACGGTCATTTGTATTTTTTTTTTAATTTTAAATACAATTATTCAATTACTCATGATATTCGTATTAGTCCTTTTTCTTTTAATTTCATTTTTCTCTATTTTTTATGTATACTTTAATCTCCTACGTACTTACCAGAGACTCTACCGTCTCTTTTGACATACAGACGTTCAATAGAAAGGATTCCTTGACTGGTAGCGTAATTTATTATTTTCCCAATGAAAAAAAAAAAACCGTGCGCGTTACGTGCGTTAAATAGACGTGCTGCGTCGTTTATGGAAATAAGTATTTTTGATAAGTATTTTTTATTTTCGAAAAAAAAAATTTTTTTTTTCACATTTTTAATTACCACACCTGACACTGCGATCCGAAGTATCGCTCTAATCGTATACGTGACAGAATGAGCGTCGATCAACGGAATTTCGAAATTCTCTTTTTATTACCCGAACCGTATCAAGGAACGTGCATGACTAGTTGAATATGGCTTGCAAGAGTGACCTAATATTTTTTTTCTTCCTTATCGATACAAATTATACCACAAATTACAGGTTCGAGTATCAAGTCGCTTAGTGTAATCTAGGTTTGCCTTATAGCTATAAGCCTTTATCGCTTTTTATAGTGCTAATATGATTTATCTTCGAAACTTATTTTTCGTTTGCTAAATTTTTTTTTTTTATTTATTATATCACAATTTTTTTTACTTATTCGAATAATCACACGATATAAGTAATTTAATTTTAAATATTCGTATCGCCAATCGTTATCATCTGCTACCGTACGATAATACCGAATGGAGTTCTGTTGTCAAAAAAAAAAAAAAAAGGTCAATGATGTCAAAATAATTTTTTTTTATTTATTATATCACTATTTTTTACTTATCCGAATAATCACGGGATATAAATAATTTGATTTGAAATATTCGTATCGCCAATCGTTATCATCCGCTACCGTACGATAATACCAAATGGAGTACCGTTGGAGTGAGCAAAAAAGGTCAATGATGGCGAAAGAAATTTTTTTTGATTAAAATACATTTTTTTTGTTACTTTTCGCTTTAATGGACCAAATACGTTTTTGATAACGAACGATTTTCTTGTGTCAACTAAACATTCTTTTTGTTATCCGTCAACGCTGATATGTAACTTGGCTTACAATTATTACAGGAAGAAATGCGCTTAATGTAAACAAGAATTTTGAACAGAGACAAGGTCACTCTGTCAATGTCTGAATCATTAGTTCACGGAAGAATCAGCTGTCAGGAAACCTTAGGCTTCGTATACAATAGGAGTCACGTGCATAATCATTAATGACGGATAAAAATAGGCTGTCCCTAAGACGAAAGTCAATACTTTTACCTCGTCGCTCATTCTCCGTTGCCACGCTGTTTACGTCGTATTAGACAGTTTCGTGATATAACTCAAAATCCTAGTACCAAGTACCTATAGTATGTCATTTGTCTACCAAAGGACCCCTTGTACAATTACTTGACACCATCTTCGATTATCATCGATAAGAACACAGCAGGATCAAATTTCCCAATCTCACACGTCACGCAGTACGCACGTTTCGAAATCCACTCTCTGTTTCTCTGGTTAGTTCGTGTTTCAATCGTAAACTGGGCCACTGTCGAGTCACCGCGTCATGGCATGGTATCGTATAATACGAATTTGCTGTTTTTTTCTTTTTTCGTTTTACTTCCCCCTCTTTTCCCCCCTCTATCTCTGTTATTTTCGTCATTCCTGTCGCTTTCGCTCTTCCCTTCGCTCAACTATTGTACCAGACACTCGGCTGGCTCTGTGTTCGTTCAACGAAAGCAAGTCGATTGCCTAACGATCGACTAGACGTTCACGTCGAATCGATAGCCATTATGCGGTCGACGTTTGTGCATGCGCCATACGAATATCACTGGCAAGGGTTGTCGCTATTCTCGAAGGAAGCTCGCAGCGTGGATAGGCGATTGGCTGGTTTTTATTCATGGATGAGAATTCGAATCGTAGCCTTTAAATCCTTAACTGCGCGCATCTTACGCGAAATCGAAGTCACCGAGTCCGTCCGCTAGGCCGATTGGTCTGGTTCGTTTCTCGCTAGTGAAATTGACATTGGGTAACTTCAATAGCTACTGTGCCTGACACGTACGTCGATATAACACGACCCGGCGTTTACTTGTGCAACGTATCGCTGGGTGTAAAGACACGTATCCCTTGCATAATTTTGATTTTCATAATTCGAAAATATACCTTGATGTTTGAAAAAAAAATTTGAAAAATTTTTTTCATATCGAAATCGATCCACGTCTCTAATTACTGAGATTTTGGATCACGTCAGGAAAAATGCGTGGAGCCATGTTTATGGGTAAAATTTTTCTCGTGCAGGGCAATAGGCTTTTTTTCTTCCGCGTAATCGTGGATTCTCCTTCAAGGTCAACTCGCCACGAGGTGCTGCTCCAAATGCGAATCGAACAGCGTTTCCTTGGCGCTAGCGTAAAACCTCACGTAGAATTTGGAACACGGACTCTTTACGGAACCCGCTGTTCCATTTACCAAAAATAAATTCATTCGTTCCGTCCGTTAGGGCCGTGCTGGTGCCGTTTCTCTTTATTGGCAGCCTTCGCGTAAAGCTGCCTCCGATAAAATAATCATCTTCCGCCATAGCGATAATATTTTGCTTCGTCCCAACTCGAAAGCGGCGAACTCGTATCTGTCAGTCGACGCGGAAATATTAACGGGTGGCGATTTTCATCGCGTCACGAAAAACCTTAGTTTCTCTTCGCGACGGTTCAGACGGGGAACACTTCTGGAAGTAGTACTCGGCAGTCGTTCTTTTCGAATGATTTACGGGACGAGCATTAATGCTCCGTCGCAAAGACTCGGGACGAGATTCCGAAAAAGTGGCACTGCGCATGCGCGGTCGAATTTCGTTATGTTTTGTTCTACCCTCGGTCCTAGGTTTATTTTCATAATTATTTCGAATGTTGATGTTCTCGATAATATTTGTTGTTTATCCGAGTTTCTCTTTCTGACCTCTGCGTACGCAATTTAGTCGAAATAAAAGTTACGCTAAGTAAAGCAGACTGGTACGAAGTCGTAATTGTTATTCCGCGTATCTCCGAATTCGGTAGCGTTCACTTATAATTCATTCTGGACGAGATGCAATCCTGCCCGTCTAGTTACTTTGCCTGCGGCTCTCTTCTGCTTCACTCACGATTCTTTACGATCTCGCACGATCGCCAATGTCCTTTACAGGCTGGAGATTGGATACAAATTTGGCGTTTAGCACAGCGTGCCCGGTATTGACGTGACGACAGCCTATACTGGCTCCTACGAATTTTTACTAAGTGTTAATTCTTAAGTTCTAAACGAAACCAATTCTCTATTTATAATATTGTATGGACTTATACGCCGAACCTGTGCAAATTTTTGTGCTGGACTGCTGAGAGACGTCTTGCAACACTGTACGACTTATGACACCTTGCCACGAGCGTAGGTATGCCAAAAAAAAATGGTCAAACTTTTAAAAAAATTGTCAAAATCTAAAAAAAATCACAATTTTAAAAAAAAATTTGGCACCTTCGAAATTACAGCTTTCAATTTTTCAATCACAGGACTTATCATTGATATTGAATTTAGACTTGAGCTTCCTTTTTCAATGCAAAACACGTTTCCATTACTGTTTGTAATATCGGGTGTCACTTTAGTAAACATATCTTATACTTGCTCGAACGATTTAATCCAATTACGATTTCTCTTAGTTGTCGTATGGATATTTTTTATCGAACCGAAAAGTCCGTTTAAACGAACTACCAATCGTACGAATGTTTACTTCAACTGTTATTCGCCTCGTGTTGTACGATTCGACTAGTTCACTTTTTTTTTCCCGACTTCTCAAATTACACAAGGTCATCGGGTATTCAGGTAGGTTAGGTTTAATTAAATTGTAGAAACCAGCCTGCAACGTCGCGTCCCGCGTCTGACGAAGAAGAGACTGATATAAAGTGTACTAAGGAAATGTACAAAAATGGCATACGTCACGGTATAGTATACAGCACTGACGTAGGCGTAACTTGGCCGAGAGTTGGGTATATTAACGAGCTCTAGTCAAATGCGTAATTGTTATTCATCCGTTAGACAATTATGAAATGGCAATACGCCTGAAATTTAGCATACACGTATCTTAGCAATCGCACGGAGGTTCTTCACACTGCTGTATATAAAGGGTGGGAATAAAGTACGTAAACTCTGAAATATCACGAAGTGGAAGAATTTCGGAAAAAAATTTTTTTTAATAACAAATCTTTTCTATTTCGCGAATTGCATGCCACAGCGACCCTGACCTTATCCTGGATGACGTTGAAGATGATTTACAAGATCAATTTTAGATTTTCAAATGGGATCGGTCCATTTTGACACCGCGAATCGAGAGTGCAGAAAATTGTACGTTCAAAACACATAGCAACAAGTGGGATCAGGCACACAAACTCGACTCGAGACCACTAAATCCACAAAATCAATAAGACAATTTAAAAAAAAAATTTCCTAAATCTTTTTGGTTTAATATTTTCTATTACGAGAGCTTTGCCGCTCTTTGTAAATGACACCAGTGACAAAACTTTCGATACTTTCCCTATTTCTTAATCGACGCACCACTTGATCTTTCGGATACAATACAGATAATTTTGGGGGGGGGGGGGGGGGGGGTAAAATTTCATAAAAAAAAATTTTTATCTGCCATTTGTACTATAAATGCAAATAATATATCTTGACGATAAAAATGATATTTTGTAAAAATATTTTTTATTTCTACGAGTCAGTTTATATAACGTTAACTAACACGTTCGCCCCCCCCCCGCCCCCCTCCGTAACCCCCTCCAGGTCGGCTCAAAATCGATGAGGATTCCGTTAAAGGTGAACTAACCTCGATAAACTTTGACGGCAACGACGTCACGCTCGATCGTATCAAAGGAAGGTTTCTCTCTGTTGACCTTGACATTGATCGTGATGGCTTTTTTCCCTTCTAGTCCAGCCTGTATAGCGGTCGCTGAACAAATCACAGGGAGTGACGCTTTACGATCATAGGAAACGGTCCAGCGAGCACGCCAAGTCGAAGACTTCTTCTATTTCTTGCTTGGACGCATGTCTCTCTGTCTGTACTGAATAATCAAGCTGATTGAAGAAATCGGTTCAGAGTTCGTCAATTGATGATCAGCTGGCTAACTGGATGAGTCATTTTTCACGAGTTCGAACTGTTTTATTTTTTTTTTCGAACGCTTACGGCATCGTCATTCTGCCGAATTGAAGTGACTTTTTTGGTGGGTTCGTTGTTATCCCGAGGAAAAAAATTGACGACGCCATGCTTTCTTGGGCGACGATCAGGGGTCGGTAATGACGCGGGGGAAGGAATGGATGAAGTAGATCAGGATGAGGATCAAGGGAAGATGAGTGTAGTCAACTCGGGTCGGCGTGCTAATATTATACGGCTGACGGAATACACCGTGAGTCAGACGAGCAACTAGCGACGGCGGTGGAATTGGACGTTCCGTTACGACAAAGGAACTCGGTCGGTAAGGAAGGGGTTCGCTCGATACTTCGCGTGGAAATAACGTTGAATCTTCGTGCCGGGCATAACTATTCTCTTCTGTGCTCGCTACTATTTTCTTGATCCTTAACAATGTTGGATATCTTTACGAACACTTGGAACAATCCGGGTTACAAGCTTGGTTTCGAGTAAAAGTAGCTTTGAGGGGCCATCTTTCCTATGGCTTTCGAGGTAAAGGAGTCACCTGGATAATATATTTGACTCGTGGAAAGGACTCTGGGTCAATTCTTAACGTGCATTTTATTATCTGGACAAATATACTTTTTGGGCGACTTTGATTGACTACAAGATGGCGTGAGGTGGGTTTGGTTTATTTACCAAAAAAATACTCGACCTTCGGTATATCTTGCATGTTCGAGGCGTACGGGGAGTGCGTATTACGGCACTTCTCGAGGTCAGCGACTTCGCTGTCCAAGAATCGTAACCTCGTATTTTAATACGGAATTAGGTAAATGGGTGTATGAGTGTTTTGACTTTTTTTTTTTAAGTGTTGACTGACTTTTTTTATATCGTTTCGACGAAATTGCTTTTTTTTATTCTTGGGTAGGTCCTCTCTATCCTGATAAACTTGTTTACAAGGGTCAGCACGTTACTGACATACATAAACATCCGTTTGGGTACACAGCCACGTACGTGTTCAGCCATAGTGAGATTTCGTTGCTATCCGGAGATTCTTCTTCCCTCATCTCTTCCTTATCGTTTTTCAAGGTTTTCTTCTCTATCCGCCCGTTCACGTATTGAAATAGTGATCGTGTCTACATTATTAATTCGTATCAAGTTTCGCTACCGGAACGAGACAGCGGAGGTCTGATTTGTCACTGGGAGCTTTGTAAAAGCAGGCAGCGCATATTTTGAAGCTTTTTTGCTGCGAGTCTTGCACGTGCGAATATACCTGTTATGTGAGTCAGTTTTCCTTTTACGTTTTTTTTTCTTTAGTTTCATGTTATTTTTATATGAATCGAACAACGCTGACCGCGGGATTCGCGAAGTAAATATTTTGTGGAAAATACGTATCTGAAATAAGTAGCGTATTGTAGATTTTTGAAAAAAGACACAATATTTCACTTTTATTACTCAAGCTTGAAAATATTATTGGGGATTTGCGGAAAAAATTTTTTTCTTCATTCAATACTGCTTTTCAAAAACATATAAGACTATCAAGTTTGTTTGGTAAGAAAAATAATTTAAAAAAAATTTGTTTTTCTGTCGCACCAAACGCCTTGCATTTATCGCAATGCATGCTGAGATTGCAAAATTGGCAAAAAAAAATTTTTATAATTTATCGATTGTTTTTTTCATTCGATGTGATTGGCTTGGCAAGAAAGTATTTTCGATAAACACGACGCTATCTGTTTGTGCAAACCGAAATGAATTTTTTGCCAACCCAATATTTTGTGGCAAAAAAAAAACGCAAAAAAAAAAAATTCAAAAATACAATTAACACGTGTTTTTACTATTTCCTTTGTAGAATCAATGCTAAACGGGCGTAGGTGTTTTATTTTTATAAGTATTTCTTTTAAAAGGAACTTTAGTCAAATACCTTTAATAACTTTTGATCGGTCGTGACGAAATTTTATTTTATACACGATTGCCAATACGAGTACCAACTGTTTTGTTCTCTAAATAAAAATGTCCATTGCTCGACAGGAAATCCGCGGAAAGCGGGTCGATTCGAAATAATGCTGGCGACGCCTGGCGTCGCTAATGCAGCGTTGAGAAAGTAGATCTCGCAACCTGCCTACCTATATATATATCCAATCGACAAGACAAAGGCGACTGGCTCTATCGATTGTCCGATCAATATTTTTTTTTTTTTTTTCTTAATTAAATGCAGTATCATTAATTATAAATGCTTCGATCAATGCTACAGGCGGCGCAATGTTCGCACGAAGTTTCGTCAGCCGGTCGGAAAAATCTTTCCGAGGAAAAACGGTACTATCCTCACGCTATAGATATAGTGGGACCTGCGAGTTAAAGCGGAAACGGTGCTCTATGAAAAACAGGTATTCCTTATGTGCCAATGCGTAATAATTACGTGACAGTTTTATGCGTGAAACAGACGCTGAATTAATGCGTCCTCGTGTCAATTGCCGTGTCGATGGGGGAAAAAAAATAAATAAACAAGTACAACCGGCAGGGACGTTCGTTCCGTCGCCATTGACTTTTAATCATTTTGTCATTTCATGATCGTGTCTAAATTTTATATCGATCGAAATTAATATCACGAATTGCGGTAAACAGCTGAAAAAGTAATTTCAATGACAACGTTATTTTTGTAAAAAAAAAAAAAATTTCGAATTTTTTTTTTTTGAAAATTCACAAGAATCACGCTTTATCGACTTATCACCTTAGATCTTCTTAGTGCCTATTTCGCACGTGCTTATTTCGTTACTCTGAAATTACCTCAATCTTCCCCTTGATTGCTTGATAGGTTTGAAATTTTTTTTTTAATTTCATAATTTTTCGACAATTCAATCGTAACGTATGTAACGTAATCATCCCTTTCATTACAAATTCCATTTACGTCGCTTGATTTTCCGGATCCAGCCATCGTAACATGAGGTTAAACGGGTTAGGTTACGCATATTTAAAAAAAAAACACATCAATTACTCAGTGACATTATTAATTGTTAATTATCACTGTCTTTCATACTCCAGCTTGAAGTTTTATCGGCAGTAAGTGTACTACCTTGAAAATTTATCTATTATACCGTACGAGATAAGATGACGTGTCATACGGGTAAAACTGCCGACTCAAGATTCACTGTTAAATTAATTAACCGATTGTTCGGACTAGATCTTAAAATTTATCTTCTCAAAATAATCAGCGATGCCCTGCTTGGAATCTCTAGTCTCTTGCGCCCGTGCATACGGAGTACAACGAAACAGCCAGAGATGCCTTCTTCCCCCCAGGTACCCAGAAGAGGATCGGCTCGTTGCGGAGGCTGCGCGCGACTCTTTAAAAATAATATTATATTTCCGTGAGTCTGCGTCATAGGATTCAGATGACCTCTCCACTCCCTAGTAGTGGTACCCTTGAGAATCGTTGCATATGTGTACTCGAACCGAAGTCCTTTGTTCGGTATAGGAATAAAAGATTCATCACTCACGGAGGAGCCGACGGGTTTAGCATTGACGAAAAGGTCGGATCGGTCGGTAAGGTAGGAACGGAGTTGAAAACGAATGAAATTCATTTTCTTTGTGTTATATCAATTTTTTCCCTCTAATCTCTATATGTAAATTGTAACGTACGTTAATTTTTATGTAAAAAAAAAAGTTTAATACTTCCGTTTCTCCTTCTACTGTTTTCCTCGTGACGCTAAACGCTTGGGCACGGTTTAACGTGCTTCGAAACGAAATTCAAAGCGAATTCCTATGAGAATTTATTAATCCTGTAGCCTTTGCACGTAATGACGTGATTTCGTTTCTTGCATCGAAATACATTGATATTCATACGACGGGAACGTGGAAGCACATGTTTTTTTCAGACCGTAACGATCCGCCTAAAAAATTCAATATTTTTTTTTTTTTAGAAATTCAACTTTTACAATAAACACACGACTTATCGGAGCTGGTCGCGATCGAATAAAACGTATCGAGACCGACATAGAGTGTTTGAATAAAAAATTATAATCTTTACGTAAAAATGTTAATTACAGTAATTTTTCATTAATACGAGATATTAATTTTTTTTATGTCAATTTATGTAAACTACCATTTTCTCAGTGTAATCGATTCGTCGCCATAATTCAATGTTTTTTTCACCCACAACCCCACGTACCCGTCACTTATTGTACACGTTGACAATTTATCTTACGCGCATGCGCAGTCCTATTTACCAACTACGTGTTATTCCGGACCCCGTGATATTTTTCAATGGGTTAAAGTCAGCCGCTCTTACTCGTCTGTCCAGATTGACTTAAGCTCTAGTACTACCAGCTGGAGTTGCGTAATCCAAGATAACCGATCAGGAAGACGGTTAGAAAGCCGCCGAAGCCCACGAGCGATCGCGCTCATGAAGACTCGTCCAACTATACGTGCTGCACAGGTCATATAAATATTCGTGAAAACTTTCTCGTTACACGCATCCTGCTCTCAGTCCCGACGCATCCCCGTACCTGGAGCATCTAAAAGAGAGTAATCTGCAAAGATAACAGTACCCCGTGGATCCCCGTGCAAGAAACATACTTCGTGCGCCTGGTAAAAGTGTCCACTTGAAGGAAAAAAAAAAAAAATTGAAAATAAAAAAAAATGAATCACCAATTCCACATATATCGCACTGAAGCAGTAAGTTAAAGATAGTTTTATCGTTATCAAAAAAAATTTTTTTTTTTTTTTTTTTTCATAGTAAAGTCTCCTTTTTAACATTCAGTTTCCTGCATCATTACATATTTGGTATGTTCAGTCTTATCCTAATCGTGTTATTAATTTTAGCCAATAATAGTCTTAGGTCACTCGAAGCTAAAATTATCAGATTAGAGCATATATACTAACGAAAATATCAAAATATTTATGCTCTTTCGTAATAATCGTCATCACGCGTTCGCTACGCCTTACGGAATTGCCCGCGATGTCCGATTAGACTGTTGTTATGATCTTGCTCGTACGGTAAGCTTAAGGCAATTCACAAGTACCAGATTACCTTGTCTGATAAGCCTCCGTGAAACGACTCACGGGTGATTCGTAATTGACACGAGAAATTTATCGTACAACAGTCATTCTCGTAATTTGAAATTCGCACGGAGCGCGGAAAGTACATTAATTCAAGCTTCTGGTTGTTAATTATTAAACTCATTAATAACGTCAATTAGTACGATTATTATTCTCATTGACGCGCCTTTGAACGGGAAGTTCAATTTATTCGTATACGCATCGTCACTGCTGGCATAATTACTCTCATTATTGTCATCTTATTCGTCGTCATTATTGTCGTCATATGCTGATCGCAGAACAAATATTAACGCGTTATTGATCGTCATTACCTAGCAAGAATGTCACTGTTGATCCTCAAATTACGTGGGACGTGCCACGATACGCATAATTCTACGGTCGACCGCGATTTAGCGGACTGGTGTTATGACATATAACGTTGGACTTCGGGATATGGAACTTACTACTGACTTCAAGTCGTCCCACGATGTGTTAATGTCTGTCCATAGTGATTAAAAAAAATAATGATACGAGTTTGTGTTAAGTCAAAGCGGATATTCATGGGGAATCACTCAACAGCTATTAGTGCGATCATCCAAGGTTATGCCTATATATTGAAGATTGTTTTTTTAAATTGACTAAAAAAAATTTTTGTATTACGAGCCTCGTTAACGCGCATAAATTACATACTCTGTACACCCTGTTATACTCATTACACTCTGGGAGTACGTATAAATTTTACTATAAGGACACAGTGTAACTGTTTCATGCTGGAATATATTATTACAATGATATATCATACGTAATACGATTTATACATAACAATGTAAATTGATCATACCGATCACTTTGGTATACCAGTTCGAAACTGATAAGTCACTCGAGAACGTATTCTTATAAATAATGATCGATTGAGCGCTTATTATTTTATTCGTCTCAACCGATTTTATACGATCGTTGTATCCAAAGACAATTTCTTTCTCTACTCTGAGATCCGATTATTTTCCAGGGATCGCCAGCGCCAAGACAGGTCGCCGTTACAGATCACAGAAAAGGGCCTTATAGTAGTCGTATGGTGGATATCGTGCAAGCGGACCATAAACGTCTCCGTTTCCACGGTTTGCCGCTTGTCCTATTCACTCGTGGCGCCACCGTCTACGGCCTCGTGTCGATTCCTCTCTGGCTATGATTATCCCTGCGTTCGTCAGTGATTCTTGTGCTGGACGTCGATGTACTTCTTTCTGTGGTCTTTTTTTAATCTTTCTCTTTTCTCTTATTCTTTGTCATTTTATTAGCATACCCATTGACTCGTGCAGTGTCACGTTTTAACGATGCATGAGGTGGGCTATTTTATTTACTTTTTTTTTTAAATCTTTTTAAGAATTTTTTTTTTCTTCGGGTTTTTGCCTGACCCCTCCCTGGCAATTAAATATCAATCACTTTTGTCGCACGTAATACGTCGTCTGGCGTACAATTATAATAACAACAGTTGGGCATGAAATTATATAAACTGCGAGAAAGTTATACGCTGCTGTTGCATTATGGGTTTTGTTCTTTTTGTATGTGAATAATTATGTGTCACTATAGGTATGAATTATGTGACGATTGATTAGAGGTTACGATTGATAAAATATATTGGTAGTAGGTATCTGTAACGATATCACGTATCGATAGTCTTTTATATTTTTGAACGATCAGTTAATTAATGGTAATTCTGTGTTTCCTCGAAACACGTTATCAGACAGGCTGCAATAAAAAAAATGTCTTTTTGGTAAAATGTTGTGAAGTCATTCGACACGTTGTAATAAAGTTTTTATTTAACTATCCTATACGCTTAACCTTTAAACTTGTTTTTAAATTTTTTGGCATACTTTTTTTTTTCGAAATATAGAATTAAGCTATTGATCGGCAAAAGTCACGCGAGTGTCCAAGTGTCTCAAAGGTTTTCAGCGGTTTAAAGATTAATGTAACTTTTATTGAAGTTCAACAATTATAGTGAATTTTTTTTTTTCAAAATCATACAAATTCTTTTAGTTCGTGTCACACGACTCTTTCGGGCGTATTTGGTAACGCGTAATAACTTTTTTTAAAGTTCAAGGTAGAGGAAGTCGTTTGTGTAATTTCTTGAAAAAATTATTAAATTCGCGTAAAAATTTATTAAGGAGACATAATGGCAGTGTCTGTATATACTAATGAGCATAATGATAATAATCTTTTTTCTTATTCGATACTAACGAGTGATAAGAGTCGTTGCAAAAATAAAAAAAAATTTCCACTCACCGTCGTAGCTGCTGCCTTTCTTTGGTTTCGCATGCCTAACGGCGACTGCGTCGATCATGCGAAATGACTGTTGGCCCTCAAGGCCGCAAAACTATGTAAAAGGAATTGAAATAGGAAAAAAAAAAAATGTGTACACGCGTGTGCGAATGTTCGCGAAACGCAGACTCGTGTCTCATAGGGAGCGATACCAGGATTCCTGTACTCCTGTATCTCAGGCACGTATGGAATATTGGATTGATGACTTAAGTTGTTGGCAACAAAAAAATAGCAGTTTTGCTTACGGATCTAAAGCATCGTATATGGCGAAATATCAATGTTAGCTTTAATTTCGGTTCCTTGTCGTATCCTGTGACCATAAATAACTGGTAATAAAATTTTTTTTGGGTTTGGGAAAAAAAATTTACAAAGAAACTGTAGCGTATTATTTTTGACAATAACGATTTAGTTTTAATTTTCGAATTTTTGAACCTAATACTAGAAGCTTGTTATCTGTAGCTTTAAAGAGCGATACTCTGGGTCAAAACACCACGCGATGCCATAATATAGAAATTTGTTTGAATTAGACGAAATTTAAAAATCTCGAATGCGCTGATATTCGAATTTGTGAGTGAAAGGCGAATTTGGAATGTTAACTTTGAAATTGTTACAAGCTCATTTGGTGACGACGAATGTACATACTGAGATGCACAGTGACTTATATCCAATTGTGATTTTTTGTATAACCTTCGAAATGAAATTTTGATAACTTTCAAAAACGAGGCAGAAAAAATCCCCAAAATAATTTCCAAGAAAGCGAAAGGTCATCAATCTGTTACCGAGTAACGGATAATAATTGGCATGATTTTGTGCATGGATATAAGAAATTTTTTTTTTTACTTTGACCAACGATATGTCTCAAGGACTCAAAATAAAATGAAAACATTCATATAAATCCACTATAATTTGTCAACATGATATACGTTATAGAATGCGAGCACTGAAAACGTGATAGGAAAAAAAAGAAGAGGTTGATCTTTTAGCCTGGAAAAAAATAGCACCAGCAAAAAACGTCAAATGTTCCTTATTAATCTTCTACGTATAATCAAACGTGACAACGACCACTAACAAACGCGTTACGCGTAGAGTAGAAGCAACGTGTTCGATTTAAATTAAACGAAAGAACCACCCGGTATACTTGTGCGCGAACTATGCTCGACCTTCATATTTTTTTTTTGTAACCACCTTCATCCTTTTTTTTTTTTCGTCAAAACGTATTTCCATGCCCTTCGATACCGCGGACCATTTGATAAATTTTCGAAAAATAAGATCCAACGTGGTAGTGGTGACCTTAAAAAAGATTGGTTACACATAACGGCACGACACGACCGAGTGACTGACTTTTGTATTGAATAAGAAGGAGGAACAATCGAAGAGATGAAGGAGGGGAGCTAGAAGTTGATCAGGGTGGGAGTTTATTAAATCATCGTGGTGGGGAGAAAAAAGAGTGGCTGATATCCGGGTCATCCGAATTGCCGGAGTACTTGTCCTTTGGGTACCGTTGTGTTCGACAAGTGTCGCTTGGCCGGTATAAATTATTGAGAGTGTCGAATTAAGCGCATCATGGAAATACCGGTGAGTGAATAAAATATTAAAAAATGGTATTGTCCAGGGTAACGATAGATTTGGCAATAATCATTTCCGCCGATGAGATTGCACCAGGGTCACTGTATGATCGTATAAATAATGGGGGGGAAAAAAAAAATTAGGTCATTAAAATTTAAAATTGTTTTTCACCTCTTCTCTCCGAATGACACATCGGATGGATGAACTTTTTGGGCACTTGGGCCTCTGGGCCTTGCGTTAGGTTTGTTCGTGCGTGACGTCGACACTGAATATTTGTTAACGGGACCGGCTGTCCATTGGGAGTGGAAAGAGGAGAACAGAGAAAGGATGAAATTCTCTGACCGAGATCATCAAATCAGTTGGGTCGGTCGCTTCGTCGTGAGCATCTTTTAGTTGCTGGTTTTATATACGCGGAAAGATCGATTATCACTTTCGTAAGGAGGGAAGATACAGTCGTACGAGTTATTAATGGGATGCAATTAAATACTGTGAATTTAACCTTAATTCGTCGTAACACTTGCACTTGAACTTTCGCACCTTTTATTTTTGTCGTACATATTTTTCTGACCCATTGTCAACTCCATTGAGTCCTCGTTGAAAGAGATATTTACGTACGAACTGTTCGGTCGGTACGGCAGTTGCCTACAGTCTTACTTAATACCAAAGGAGCCACTCGGCGAAAATAATTCAACGGTCAAACCGACTTCTTGAAATTTTAAACGTATTTGAAATATTTATTATTTGCCTTAGTGACGCATTTTCACGGTCTCGCATGCCAAACGTTAATTCTTAAGGACACTGCGAAAGTCATTTCTGTGGTGAACGCGATACGGGATACTCGATAAATTACGTACTCGTAGTAAATCGACTCTTTTCTGGTGTATCGAACTGATATCTCGTAAATATCGCAAGAAAACGACTGTTTTAATCGTTCAACACGGGTGCCGTACTGACTAGCGTGAGTTTTCGGATTCTTGAGACTACGTCTTTACAGCGATGAAAATTCCAAACCGTATTTCGTTCGTTCTTCAGTGTAACGGCTGAAAGTGGGATTTAACGTACTTTTATACGAAATTCCTGAAATTCGCTATTATATCAATATTGCGTAATAATGTTATGTGCATATATGCATATATGCGTGGTTGTGAAATTCCTGAAA
Source organism: Cephus runcator (assembly GCA_030142495.1). Classification (NCBI taxonomy): domain Eukaryota; kingdom Metazoa; phylum Arthropoda; class Insecta; order Hymenoptera; family Cephidae; genus Cephus; species Cephus runcator. The sequence goes on along the minus strand of JARQTC010000102.1, from coordinate 814,186 downwards.
CGTGAAATTTCTTTATTTGGTGATTCAAGGTTTTCCTGGAACACCGCTGCAAGGATGAGGTAGGACAATTGGTCAGCGCCAAAACTCATGGCGCTACGCCTCTCGTGATGGCTTGTCGAAATGGGCACTACGACGTGGCGCAATATTTAATTGAAAAATGTGGAGCAGACATCGAGCAACCTGGTTCCGGTGAGTCGAATGAGAAATAACAATGAAGTAGCCCCGCGTCTGTAAGTTTCAACATACCCCGGTGTCTCGGAAGTATCGCGAAGAAGAAAGAAAAAAAAAAAATATTTTTAAAAAATAACAATATTTCGAACGACGAATAAAGTTCGCAAAAATTTTTTCCCCAAAATTCTCCATTCCCGGTAACACTTGCCACCAGGTGGTATAAATATTGAAATTACCGAGAATTTACGTAAGCATTAATTCTTTACGATTACTGACATGATTTATTATAGAATTTGTGTAAAAATATGTAAAATCACGCAACAGCCGGTATACCCTAACGCATGTCCGTTAGTTTGACATTAATCTTCTTAGAGACGCAAATGCGAACGTTGCTTTCACAATGAAAGAGTCAACTGGCACAGTACCTTCTGAGAGTACAGGAAGCTGGGTTCATTGGGATTTATTTTTCGTATAAGCTAATGGAAGAAAATGTATTGATGTACCGTTAAAATTTCAGTTGTCTTCGACGGCGAGACGATAGAAGGTGCACCGCCATTATGGTGCGCCTCCGCAGCTGGTCACCTGCCTTTGGTGAAGCTTCTGGTAGGAAGAGGCGCCAAGGTCAATTCGACGACAAAAACAAATTCGACCCCACTCAGAGCTGCTTGTTTCGATGGGCATTTCGAGATCGTCAAGTTCCTCGTGCAGTGCGGTGCAGGTACTAGTAAAAGTAACTCGTTAGTTTTTACCCCATAACGTAACGTCGAATAAAATGATAAATCCTTACCGAATAATTTCTTGTTACAGACATTGAAGTTGCAAACAGACACGGCCATACTTGCCTGATGATCGCCTGTTACAAAGGTCACATAAAAATCGCCAAGTTCCTACTTGCTCTGAAGGCGGACGCCAATCGTAAATCCGTAAAAGGTAACACGGCGTTGCACGACTGCGCGGAAAGCGGCTCGCTCGAAATACTAAAAGTACTGGTGGAACATGGCACCAGGATGGACGTCGATTCCTACGGGATGACGCCGCTCCTTGCGGCAGCCGTAACAGGTAAGCGAGTAGGGACAATTCAAGCTTGTGGGTCTTTGCCTAGAAAATGTATTGTGAAGAAGTAGGTCGTTGAACAGTGGCATTAATTCCAGGTCACACGCATATTGTCGAATATCTCATTGGAATTCCACGGTTGGTCAGCAGAAAGGAAAAGATTGACGCTCTCGAACTCCTCGGTGCCACTTATGTCGATAAGAAGCGAGATATGATTGGGGCGCTTGAATTCTGGAAATTGGCAATGACAGAAAGGTATCAGCGGTGTCTTGGTCAAGTATTGCTAGGGAAAATTAGTGAAAGATTGTGGTTGGTAATTATTATGATTTTTCTATCTATTGGATGATTTTAATAATTGCGATTGATTTGCTTTGCTAGATACCGTACGGACGCGCCGATAATATCGAAACCACCTCCACCGCCAGCTGTGCAAGCTTACGATTATGCTCGTGAAATTTCTGATCCTGACGCTCTTGACGAACTACTAGCCGAGCCGGACGAGATGAGGATGCAGGCTCTTGTTATCAGAGAACGAATATTGGGCCCGGCCCATCCTGATACCAGTTACTATATTCGATACAGAGGAGCTGTTTATGCCGACGCGGGGAAGTTCAGTCGTTGCATCGAACTCTGGAACTACGCCCTTGATATGCAGCAGAGCATGATGGAACCTTTGAATCCAATGACTCAAAGCTCGCTCTTCAGCTTCACGGAGCTCTTCAGTTTTATGATAGGCGAGGAGGGAAGGCAGACTAGCAGAGGCCGAAGAGTACCGTCTGTTCAACGTGAAACGCTCACCGCGGTGTTCAAGAAAGCGGTAAGCCAAAGAAAAATACGTACAATGTTATTCAAAGTATAAACGTAGACCGAAGGTTCATTAGCTTTAATAATTTTCAGGTACTGGAGGTCAGATTGGGAAAGCAGATGCTGGACAAGGTACCACCCTGCGAGCGTGATCTGACTTATCTCAATCGTGTTCTGGTAATCACTCTCCACTTGGCTTGTCTGTTGACCCGAGAAACTCCACCGGAAGGCTCCGAGGAGTACACCGCTCTTCACAAGGCTGTCTATGAACTGGTACGAATAAACGCCAAAGGAAAGCAGGTCAGTGAAGTTTGGAATTGTACGGTGGCAAGTTTGGAATTGTACATTAGTTCACTCGCGTTAAAATACTTATTGTAAATATTCACTTTAACAGGGTAGGGACGCCTTGCAGTTGACCTATAGCAAGGATGCCGCCCTTGTAGGCAGGTATCCAGCCTGCGATTTTCCTTCGCCACACTTGACAACAGCCCTGTTAAAGGCTGGTGCAGATGTGACAGCACGCGACGTCGACGGAAACACAGCCCTTCACTTAGCAGCGCTCTCCCATCCATGGCGTCCCGATCTGGCCACCGCGTTATTGGATGCTGGTGCCCACATAGACGCAGTAAATAAGGAGGGTCAAACCGTCGAGACTCTCCTCAAGGACAAGTATCTCTACGACGCGGTGAATCCACTGAAATACACCACCCTGGCGTGTCTCGCCGCAAGGGTCGTTCGAAAGACCCACCCGCTCGTAAGGGTGCCGAAGCATCTTCTATCATTCGTTCAGATGCACTAGTGACACACCTGATACCGGAGAGATTGTCTTATTCATTTGATCCAACGGACATCGAACACTGCCCAGATACCGCTGAGGATGACGATTACGAGAACCCGTTCATCTATATAAGCATCCTTTGCCCAATGAGAGGCCGCTCGTGGTGGTGTGCAAAAGGGTATTCAATTTTTTTGTCCTCCTTTTTGCTCAGCTCGTGATCCTTTATTTTGTTCTTCACGATCGCGAGCTTTCTCATGCCCATTTATCGCATTCATCATCATCCTTCCTCTCTTCTTTATCGACAGGGAAGATTTAACTCTATCGCCACTGAACTGATCCTCAGGATTTAATTTAATCTCCTTCAGACAATCTGTTCGGTATCGGCAATGATATTTTAAGAAGTTGACTCTGAAGTACTTACCCGGAGTGGTTCCATCATCAATGGCCAATAGGTTATATCGTGTTATGTCCTCTGCACGGTGTCAAAGTTGGCGACGCGTAGCGTTATTACCGCAATCCCTTATACATAAACCCCTTGCGGAGCCATACTATAGAGGTATACTGCGTTAAAATGAATAATTAGTCATAGTACGTAATGAATGTCAAATTGAGAGTTATATCCGTACATAGTCCGTCCGTTAGTAAAATGCGAATTAGAGGGGCCATCTCTCTACGATCCTTCATGTAAAAGAGTCCCCTAGACTTCACATTCTGCTTGTGGATCCGACCGATACTATTTTCGAATCTGCCTCCTCGAGATCTTATTCAGAAAAATTGACAAAAGTTTCAACCTATGATGATGTCATGCAATAAATAAAAGTGCAGTGAAACTATCGGCGAATGGTTTACTTTTTATACTCAATTATGTTATTCACTGTGATTAATTAAAATTAGGCGAATCACTCGAAATTAACGAATGGGATTATTTGAACGTTTCGAAGACTATTGGCTGGCAGTCATGTAAGCTTCAACTACTTTTACATTAAATTTATGTTACGTATATGGTAAACAAAAATCGGCTAACGGTAACCCAATGTGGCTCATTAGGTGGACTTCTGATTGCACGAAGATAAAGAAAAATATAAAAGTCTGCTTTCACTGTCGAGGGTCACTCAACTTCTGACAGCAATTATCACCATTGTTATAAGGTGGTTCGCTTATGAGATCACTTGCAAGATACTGACCTCAAGAAGATGCTTAACATTTGTGTGAAAAATTGTCAAAGTATTTATTGACTAGTATACAAGATATATGAAATAGAAGTAGCTAAAAATGCACTTTGTAGATATACTTTGCATGTTGAAATAGCAACATATTTTGATCTATATTTCTCAGCCTCTAGAGGGTAAAAGTGGGTGAAAGTTTTAGCAGACACTTTTTTTTACATAAAACATTACTATAATGATTTTTGAATCACTTTTTTACTACACTATTTTAACAATGTGATATGAAAACTTATAAAATAATGGATCTCTGTCCTGTCGCTTGCTTCAGAGATAATAGCTTATGTAGGAAATATTTTTGTAATGAACGATATAGATGATATTCAACAAAAAAATAAGAAATACTATTATTACGATCCTAAGCGAATCACCTTAACGTCTTGTTACTTTTTCTGAATGAAGCCCCAGCAGATATGACTGTTTGCCGTAACGGTGTACGACGTGAATAAACTCTCAGAAAGAATCGAGGAACCATTTTATAACACTTACACACTATTTTTGGCATTGTCGTGTTTATCTCATTACATGCGTTTCTGGATTGCGCTTTTTCATATGTGAGTGATCCGTGCGCGCACGTACGTAAAGCGCATGCGCGCGCGCTAATATAACGATAGAGATTATATCTCTGCTTGATAATAAATATATTATATACACATACACACACTATTAATTCACTACGAAGTCCTAAACTTTGCGTAACACGAAATACCTTTATATAAAATCTTCCTCTTCTCTTTTTTTTTTCTCTTAACAAATCGTCTTAACGTTTCGAAGTTCGATTGTAGTATTGTTGTTGCTTTTTCGGGATGCCGATTGGCCAGTTGACGTGTGTGAATTACTTTTTGACAGTCAGGGTTACCAGCGGCATGATACATATTTACAGATATCAAGTGAACTGAAATGTATGGGTTGATCTTTTAATTTATCTTAATCTTTTATTAATGAAATACATATAAGTCTCAGGCTCAGGCTGACTGATATTAAAAAGAAAATATGTACCACAGTGAGTTAGTATATATCAATTAATAAGAGCGTTGCAGCACTGAACAGGAAAAAAAAGAGATGATGCCACAAAATTAAACGGTTAATCAATGTATGATTGAGTGGCTGTTGAAATGAGCTTGAGTGGATCGGATCGATTAAAAAGAAATGCTGATTCCTTAAAGAAAGGGTTTTTTAGTTTAGGAAGACGTTATTATCGGTTTTATAGTAAAGTAGTTGATTTTCGAAAATGCTGCTGTTCAAGAGACACATGCTGGTTTAGAGAGGATCTTATCCGTGAAAATCGTCATTGGTTTTTACCAGTAACGTGGTGTGATTATGAAATATTTCTTATGTTTAGAAATTAACTAACTTATACATGAAAGAACTGATTGATTTAAAGATACCTTAATCAATTTTAAGAACATGCATGCAAAAATACTTATGTAAATTGGTTGCTCGGTACACGAATTATAATTTCATAAGATATACAGTGTGTCAAACTGTATTTGTTCAGAGCGGTGCAGCGCTGTTGCCTTGTGTCGCGCGCGATGCGCGCATGTTGCTCTAGTGTGATAAAGAAAAATATAGGATATTTACATATTATACTATACATATATATATATACACACACCACACACATACGTGATAACGCAAGATGTTCCTCGGGTAACGTGCTTCTGTTTTTGCGAAAAATTCATAATCCTTCACTTTTCCTTCTTTTTCTAGTGCTTGACTTTGCTCGCCATTTGTTTAAAGGATATTTTTACTCGACGCGAGTTTACATGCATCGAGTTCGGTTCTAGGAGAAAAAAGTTTTCTAATTATTTTTAGATATCAAACCACACAGGATATGTAACATCGAGCGTTTAATCTGACGTTGGAACGTCTGCATGTCGCCATTGTTGAAAACCGTTTTCTTTTTTTTTTCCACAAAAGTTAACATACATAACGTATCATTAGCCTGTACTGTTTTATAATAAAACAAGACTGTGAAAATACAGGTGTGACGAAGAGAGACAGTTGCATTAATTATCTTTATTGTCGTTTGAGCATCCTAAATATACCTTCGAAGTTTGAACAGTGAAACGACTAATGCCGTATCCACACGTGAATACTCAATGCCATACTTACCGATGAAGAGTCAACTAAGATCTTTCCTTGATCCTGTAAATATAAATTTTATGAAAAACAATATTCCCAAACGATACGTGCTTACCTCCGATAGGCCAAATTTTTTGTATTTTGGGTTCACTCCGAGTTTCCGTTAAACTGCAATGACGTAAATCTGTAAAAATACGATTTAATGCTAGAAGTACCGTCTCTTTTCAATTGATAGAAGAAAAACGTCTAAGGCAACATGGCGATTAACGTATGTCGTCTTAGACACTTTTACTCCCAATTAAGGTTATATTTTGAAAAATAAATATCACTGCGTACTTAGAAATTTTCTCTCGCGATAACTACGAACCTAACTGAAGAGTGGAAGAATCTTAATTCGGTCGACCTACGAATACGATTTTCCAAATTTCACAGAAGGATTAGTAATTATCGAAAAAAATTTATGAAAAGACTCGGTCGAGTCTAGCACCAAGTGTATCCGTTTAATGAGATGAACGAGAGACCATATGTGCGACCATATGTACATGAGAGGAATTATGAAAAAAATATATATATATAAGGTACTCGAAAGACACTGGGAAGAATAATAAAAAATAAAATGCCTCCTAGTCATCCGTGAAAATGAATAGCCATCACTGCAAGAATAATCGAAACCAATAGGTTATCGTTAATAAAAATCTTGGAATCTTGCAAATCCTAATTCGACGTGAGATAAATATGAAAAAAAAAGGCGTACTTGAACTTCACCAAGTAAATCCACGTGGTTATGAAATGGCTGGATGGATAAGCTGTAACAATTGATAGTCAAAACTTCTATTGGATAAGAAAAGTTTCTCAAACTTACCATATATGAAAACAGACGACAGAATCGCCAAGTAAACACGTATTCACGCGTACACCTAGGTGCACGGGTTAATGGGACTAGAGCTACGTAGAAGGCAGTGGATACCATGGAAATCCAAAAGATTTTGGAACAGGAGTGCGAAAGAGCCAGGCAATCGCAATCGAAGTATAAATAAACTGTCATCCCATTTCTTCATTTCCAAAATTCTAAGGAAAGTCGCATCCCCGGTTACATACGAAGATCCGCAAGATTTCTCGAATAAGACTCACGGATTCCCGTCGTCGTGAGACTCGGTCGAACGAGAATGAGTGAACTAGGCGGAAGACGTGTGGAATGATACATTAGAGAAAAAAAAAAAAAAAAGAAAAAAAAATGTAATGAATTTAAGAAATTATGAAAAGACCTATAGTAAAGTATTCTCACCTGAAGGTACCTGCGATGTGAACGTGACTTCCCGTGAGCACAGAACGACCAGCCATCCAAAGACCCAGACCACAAACACACCTCTGTTAAATGGTAAATTCACAAAGAGCACAAAAATAAAACACAAAACGACCCAGGTGTTCGTAGTCAAATTGAATTTGAAGTTTTATTCAATCACTATCATGAAATTGTGGTTATACAAGAATGTCATACAATGCACAGAATCATCCTGGAGATCTACGCTGGCGAGAGGAAATATGTTTACCAAAAGAAAAGCCCAAACAAAAAAAATTTAATAAAGAAGAACGAATAGAGCAAGAAGTCGAGGACAACGTTGCATATGTCAAAAACGCGATTAACAGAGTTGAGATTTGAGAAATTTGGAAAGACATCTTTCGTGCAGAGTACAGACTGTTTGGTAAACATACTGCGGTCCAGAATGCGCGTGAGAGAGATAGATAGAGAAAGATATAAAAACAGAATAGTAGCGATACTCTCAGGATCATTAATGATAATAAAACCGATCCTCGTATGACGGATAAAGATGAGTGAACCGAGATGAACTCTATTACCTAATGCGAATAGATTGTTACGCTCGTACAGCCTTAATCAGGATAATTAACGATAATCGTGGCATAGAGAGAACGCACAAAAATTAAAAAAAAAAAAAAAAAAAAAACAGCAGCTCAGCAATAACTGCAATAAAACACTGGCACCTCCTCCACCCACTGCGTATGTTAAAGATCCAAAGTATCGATCCAGGAGGAATTTCACGAGATGGAAGTTCCAACATCCAACTGGTCCATATGCATCTCCGCCGAGTGACAGTATAGGAAAAATTTCGGTTCTCATTCCTGAGGAAGCTTATCGATCGCAACGCACTGTAAACTCTTGCGGATTGTCGCACAGACTTCTTTTCTTTTTCTTTTTAATCGTTAATGAGCCTCCCTCTAGTACCTATTAACAATCTTTGTTGGAGCGTCGAAAATAATTCTTTTGCGTCAGACAGCCTAAAATGGATTTTTCTTCTTCTTCTTCTTAAATTCCCACTCCTCGCTTCGGTTATCGTTTACTCATTGTTGTCGCCATCACGATGATAATAACTTATTAATTAAACGCTGGATTTATCGCAAGTAGAGGTACCCTAACATACTGTGACACCTATGACTTATGTAGAACATTACGAACCTAAGCCTAAGAGCTACTAGCTCGAATCAATCACTCGGAGAACGATTAAGAAATGAAACGAATTTTGGATTAATAAATCCATTGAAGGAGACGTGAGCGTCGCGACGCTAAAAAATATTTATCCATGCGAAATATAGGTAGCTGCTGAAGTACGGGGAGAGGCGATAGATCGGCCGCTGCTATAATACCTGGAGCGTTCGACGTTGAACATTGGTGATGACTGACGGTGATACTGTCAACGACGTACACATTTCTGTCTCTGGATATATATTGTAAAAACACACAACCCGAAGCAATCTTCAAGTATCGTCATCGAGAGCGAAAAAAAAAAAATGCTGCGGAATTCGTAGCCAACCTGAGCCTCGTCGCCATTTGTGAATAACTTACTGTCAAGCGTGAAACTCTGCGGAATTCTGTATAAATTTTACCTTAACTTCGAGCTGTAGTTTGTGCATCTAGTAAATACGAACGTCGATCGTCCTGCCATCGATGCGCGATCGATTCATCATTGCTGTACGATAACGTAGGTTAAGGAAACGTCATGTATGATCAAAATTATATATACGTCTAGCTACGACGTAACCTGCCATGTTAATAGAAATATTTATTTTCTTTTAAAGGATACCAACAGCACGCTCCGCGTCCCATTCTGATGCAAATCGTACCATTCCCATGTCCGATCCCCTCATTTCAGCAAACTTTACTTCGCCAACGTCTTGGAATTTGTCACGTAACATTTGCCACGTTGTGCTCGGAGGAAGCTAAAAGAATTTAGTATGAAGAATTGCGCTCTTGGAATTGGACAGACGATAGATTTTTAATTATTTACATTTCCTATAAGAATGGTGTCAGACGATGGCCGACCGCCATTACTGTTTTGTCTGTTACCTCCGCCAGACTGTCCTTGATTTCCGGCGAAGCCACCATTACCACCGGAAATTCTATCTCCGCCATCATTTCTGTTAAAACCTCCATCGAAATCACGACCGCCACCGTAACTCGAACTTCCGAACGCATTGTTACCCCCGAATCCTACGTCATTGTCCATTTTTCCTAGTCCTCGGGGTGCGAAGGAGTTGTTTCCTTGTCCACCCGCGAGTGACGCTTGCAGACTTGACAACCCACCAACTCCACCCCCGAAACTGTTTAGATTGGAGGCTAATTCGTTTGTGAGGGATGAATTTAAAAGAGAATTTGTCGTTAGGTTTGCACCTAAACCACCAGCTAGGCTGGCTTGAAGTGCTGCTGCGTTTGAGCCTGATAGCGCTGATGCTAAACAAAGAAATTACATCTTCAGCTTTAGTCGAATGGTTCCTTAAAATAGTACACATAGCACTGGTTATATTCGGCATACCTAATTGCGCAGGTACGACACTGTTTAATCCGGCGCCAAAAGCACCTGTGGCTAGAACCGGTGCTGAAATAGAATTCACTACCGGTGGATTATTTGGTTGTACATTTGGAATATTTCTTGCGACATCCATCAGTCTGTTTCCACCAGCTCCAAGTCCCATACCGATACCCTTTAGGCCTGAGAAAATATGAAAATATTTATCAGTGTGCAACTGGGATGGCCATTTTAATAGATAGACTTTGCAGAATTGCATACCTTCAGGCAATTTTGGTGGCATGTCTGGTTCGTTTGCTCTGTCAAGACGTACAGTCATTCGTCGATCAAAGAGTTGCTGATTGTGAAGCATTGAAATGGCCTGAACTGATTCTACTGGATGATCGTATTCGACAACACCGAAGCCACGTGATTTTCCATCCTTATCTTTGCCTAGTTCGACATGCAGCACTTTTCCAGCTAATTTAAACACTTCAAGAAGCTTCTTCTCGTCCACTTTGTAGTCTAACTAAAGACCAATGCAATACTTATGTTATTATACGAAAATTTGATTATGACAGGAATGAAGAAAAAATCATATTTATTGTGAGAGTAAGATCAATTAATAAAATATTGTAAACTTACATTTGCTACGAAAACTCTAGTAACCAATGGGCCAGTAATACCAAGGGACTCCAGAAATTGTGTGCTAAGTCCGTATGTGTTGCCAAATTTGTTATCGCCATTACCAACCGGAGGAGTTGGCATATTCTGTCGACCACCAGTTGGCCGTGGTAGTTCTCTGAATCTTTCATCACGCACTCTATCATTATTTCTTGCAACGCGACCATACTTGTCACGCTCAGCGTCATAATCCTATAAAAATATAGTAATATATAATAAATATAAAATATCATTCTGTACGATGTTTCGATTAATAAACTCTTACTTCTTTTACTACAAGTTTTCGTCCTTTGATATCAAATCGATGCATTTTGTCCACAGCTATTTTGACAGAATCAGAGTCCTCAAATTCAACAATACCACACCCTCTAGGTTTGTCATTCTCGTCTGTAAAAAGCTCAACATGTGCAACTTTGCCAACTTCCGTTCTGAAGAGGTCCTTCAGATCTTGCCATCGGAAGTCATAAGGAATATTCGACACGTAAATGCGACGATCGGATACTTTTCTGCCACCCCCAACACGGTCATTGCGTTCCCTACTACGGTCACGACTACCAGAATTCATCCGACTCTGCCTATCTGACCTTCTGTTTCTATCACGTTCTCTGCTGCGATCTCTGTCATCGTTATTTTGCATTTGAGACCTAGTAATATTATAATAATTAATAAATTGAATCTTCTACTAAATTTCCTTTAAGTAGTTCATTATAATAATGCCACATATATACAAATCTACATATTAAAATAATCATAATTCATCATAAACAATCAACAGTTTTAAAGCAGAACAGTACTGTATATATCAAACATTGTTATGTAAAACCTAAATAGAGCTTCATTATAGATTCAATATGACTGTTACTAAAATTCTAGAATTAGTTCTATGCTTATAAGAGTTTATTATGAATCAAAGCAAAAGGCGGATATCGGCACAAGTGTGTCAGGTTTTGAAAACTAACGTTGTACCATCGGCAATCACAATAATAATAATAAACGTAATATAGTCTGAACTTGTTTTTCTAATCTAATCATAAAGCAAAAATTATATGTAGAGAATGCAAAGTTTAAGGTTATGGTTTACAACGTATTGCATAGTCTCGTTCACACGACGGTAAAACACGCGCCGAATATCAATAGCATTCTGAGTATTTCATAAAAGAATTGATTCCACTTACTCCTCTGCCTTCATCATGACGGCAATCTCTTTTTGCTAAACGCCAATAGAAATAAATTCAATGAATAACGTTAAAAACCCAAAATTAGAAAGAGAAAAGCGTTGCACACACAACTACACGCCAGAGCGAAGCGTCTTACAAGATGGCGACCAACAGAGCGCATTGAGCGTACCGGAAACAGTAAAGATAGAAACAAGAAAATGGCCGCAATTTATTCACTCATTACTTGAATTCGGCATTTTCATGTCTGAAACTGTAAATGCTTAAACAAACATAATTCCCCTTATAGAGAAAATAAAATTTAAGATTTTAATTTTATACAAGACACAGCTCGCTTATTTATTTAAATTTATATGAATTTATAACGGCCCCACTCATATCACACGTCGTTTGCTGAATTTGTATGCGTATCTAATGATCATAAATGTGACATATAAAAAGATATAACGTTTTAACAAAATACTTCTGTTTGTAAATAAATTTTTCAAGCTTTGAGAAATGTTAAGCGTTTAAATTTTCATGCCGATGCCTCCCGTGAGGGCGCCACTTATCCTCTGCTACGCGTCGTCCGCTATGTTCCGCTTCTCAAATAGCAGAAGACACCTATTCCCGGCAGCCAATCACGTTCTGTAATCGTTCCTCTTTTCTCGTCCACGGTATCGGGTCTGACGTGTGTAACTATATCTGGGTGGTTACGAAGAATTTTTTTATTGAGAATAATTAACAGAATGGCAGCCCAGTGGATACGTAAAGCCGTAAGTAATACGGACTATTTTGAAATTGATCTGAGTGGTCGTTATCCTGTCCAGACTCCCGCTTCCTCCCAGGTGTAAAGGTTAGAAATTCGCACATAGTTTGGTTATATATACGGCCGTCTGCTTTATCGTCATTCGTATAATCACTACTACGATATATTTTATATTCTCTTTTGTCGATCGTTACACTTGATCAAATAAATTAATCTGTCTGTCTGTCTATAATTTTCTTTCAGCTTTTCTTGCTTCTTTTAGATCCTCGTTCCATTCTTTTTCCTGATCTTTTCTTCTCTTTCCCTCTCTGCATCTTTATCCCCTTTCCTGTTCATGCTTTAAGAACTTTGCTTATGATGTGCTGCGACTACACTTAAAACCGCATTTTTCTCTCGGTTTCTTTAATAACAGATCTCTCCAAAGCTTGGCAGGGTACGACTGTACAGCAGTAAAGTTCACAAATGTACTCTTATACCAGGAGATGGTATTGGACCCGAGATTTCGGCTGCCGTGCAGAAAATCTTCGACGCAGCCAAGGTGAACTATTTTTATCATTGATGTCTATGCTTTCGATTTTTCGAATGATTTTGGGCGATCTAAGTGATAAATTCAGTAGGAATGTTACTTAGATACTGTCGTGAAATTTTTTTATATGCAGATCTCTTAACAATGCTCATAAATTTATTGATGAAGATTTTGATTTGGGACAATATTTATGGAAGAATGAACTCTGATTACTTTTTGTTTCAGTTAATTGTTTTTTGATTGTTATTTTTCGAGGTAACTGCATTTGTCCTAGATCTGACCTTAATTGGTTTATTTTAATCCTGTGATACAGCTCAGGTTGATTAAAGTATAAATTATAGACTTATATTTATCCGATGGTTATTGATAATGGTACTGAACAAACAAAATTTCCCAATTTAGATTACAGAAGTTTTGTACTTATCTATTAAATTTTTAGGAAATATACTATACAATGTTTGTATACTTTCTCCGTCAACTGGTTACCAATTAGGAAGCCTTCGATTTGTGTACATGTAATAATTCATATAAATAATGTCATTATTCTAAAATCTATATTCTACATTTGTATGTCAATTGCTTACTAGGTACCGATAGAATGGGATACTGTGGACGTAACACCAGTGCGTGGGCCAGATGGCAAGTTTGGTATCCCACAAGCAGCTATCGATTCAGTCAATAAAAATAAAATTGGGCTAAAAGGACCTTTAATGACTCCAGTTGGGAAAGGCCACAGATCTCTTAACCTGGCACTAAGAAAGTAAGTATTGTATTGCTCTTATGTAATCCTTGTGAACATGAAACAACAAACTTATTAATGTAACAAGTAATCTAGTAAAATTATATCTATGATCTTGATATAATAGTCTTGCGTAAGTTAACTATTATGTAATCATGGCTTAATCATAAAAGGCAATTTCGTAGGACTTAAACATACATTATTATCTTAACCAGTAGAATTCATAATTATCATTATCAAACTTTATCAGCAATGATTATGGATATTCGTATAACCATGCTTCTATCTACAGAGAGTTCAACTTGTATGCTAACGTACGTCCTTGCCGTTCGTTAGAAGGATACAAAACACTTTACGACAATGTGGACGTTGTCACAATCAGAGAGAACACAGAAGGTGAATATTCTGGTATCGAGCACGAGATTGTCGACGGCGTTGTGCAGTCCATTAAGCTCATCACTGAGGAAGCTTCACGCAGGGTAGCAGAATTCGCCTTCCAGTATGCTCAAGAGAATAGCAGGAAAAAGGTTTCTCTTTTGATCTATTCACGTATCTGTAAAACAAAACTGAACTATATTCTTAAAACTATTCACTAATAGGTAACTGCCGTCCACAAAGCGAATATCATGAGAATGTCCGACGGTCTTTTCCTGCGCTGCTGTCGCGAAGCAGCTGGAAAGTTTCCATCTGTAAAATTCGAGGAAAAATACCTAGACACGGTTTGCTTAAACATGGTTCAAGATCCTAGTCAATACGACGTGCTAGTTATGCCTAATCTGTACGGTGATATCCTGTCGGACATGTGCGCCGGTCTCGTAGGTGGTCTTGGTTTGACACCTAGTGGAAATATTGGTCTCAACGGTGCTCTCTTCGAATCCGTAAGTAATACTTTGGATTCTCGAAAGCTTCTTAAGTATTTATAAATTTTATTAATTTATTTGTTATCTCATTCTGTATGCACAGGTGCACGGCACGGCACCAGATATTGCTGGTCAGGATAAAGCCAATCCAACGGCTCTCTTATTGTCTGCCGTGATGATGCTGAAACATATGGGCTTGAACGAAAAAGCCAAGATTATCGAACAAGCCGCGTACGACACCATCAAGGAAGCTAAGTATCTTACGGGCGATCTTGGCGGTACTGCCAAATGCAGCGAATACACCGACGAGATTTGCAAGAAAGTTGCGGCGCAGATTAAGTAATTGAAAATGTCTGGTATTTAAGCAAACTGCCAAATACTCGTAGATTTTTTGTGTCCACGGAGAGACGCAGCTTTCCGACATCCCCAGCATCGTCATCGTGACTCGCACGACAGCGTGAACCTTGATAACTTGAACGGCAGATCAAAGAACAGGACAATGTAGATACATTTTTCGTTGTAACTTTCCACCGAGTCCATCGTTTTTATTTTTACGTTCTAAACACTAAGCCTAACAATTGTCGTCCGATAATAATCATCTGCTGACAAGAGAACGGCATTTAATATCATTTTACTGGGAATGCTCGTGTATGGAGAAAATTTCAAATTTTCATGTATACATACTGCGCCTTAGCAAATTGTTCATAGTCACAGGCGATTCGAGGCATAGAACACACTGTAAAGATTAGCTGTGTAAATTAATATAAGTAACACTGTGTATAACGAATATATATAAAAGGTTGTAGGGACGCCTGAGTGATAAGTTCTCGATGAGGAGCATCAGTAATGAACATGTTGTGCAGTATTATCAATTAATAAAAACAACATAAAACCATAGCAGACTCTTATTTCTCATCAAATATATCATAGTCCCAACATCACCTACAGATTCTGGGACCATCTTATGTAATAGCATAGAGTATAAGATTCCCCTTCACATTAGAATTATGTGATTGTACATAACCATGCGTATTGTTGCTCAAAATTAATAGCAATATTGTTGACTTTAATTGTCTTATTCAATTTCCTTACTCCTTTCCTTAATATTCATATCCATATACGTTCTTACCAAGATGGAGGATCAGGACATTCTTGTGAAAAAAGAGGGTATAATGTCTCACTTCGAAGACACCCTTTTTCACCCTCTCCCCCAATATCAACAGGAGTCCTCTAGTAGGCACTTGGTGCTTCAACACCCTCTGCTCTCTTCTTCTCATCCCCTTATATCACCACCGACGTTATCCCTGCTGTTATGTTATAGCTAGCCCCTCCCTCCTTCCCCTCTTACACCCTTGCGTTACCGTTTCTACGTAGCCCCTTTGTGGAACAGTATCTTTCATAGGAAAACTCCCAAGTATGAGAAAAGTTGGCGGCTATATTTCACAGTCGCGACTTCGTTCTATACCAGGAGGCTGCGAACCGCCGGGGAAAAGATGGAAACCCAGTGTCATCTTCGCTGCTCGTTAATTCCCTTGAGATTTATCAGAATTCTCCGAGTGAATAATGACGCGGTGCTTATAAATTTTAAATATTGAATTTTTCGGGTGATTAATTCCTCTCTTTTTCTCTCTCTCTTTCTACTTCGTTCACCCTTACATTCTCTGAGTATCTTCTTCCACTTCTTCATCTCATATCCTTGTACTGTCCCCACTCTCCGTCCGACTTGGCTTTCCTTTTGCTACTTCTCCCCTCCGCCGTTGATATTCTTCCATTCTTTTTTAATTTTTTAAGTTTAATATACATATATATTGCAAGCTTTATTTTTTTTTCGTCAGCTTCGACGATCGACTTTTCATGACTGTCTTATTCAGTTTTACAGTGTATTTGGAAATTGTGCATTTTGAACGGATGAAGATATATTAAGGAAATATTTCTTATTGTTGTTGTTGCTAGAGAATTTTTAGTTAAAAATTTCTCGAGATATTTGTCAATTTTTTACAGAGTTTAATAACAGGATAGTCGCTTTTTTCATCTTTGATAATTTATCTGAATGTCTATGTATATACATATATGTATGTAGATACGTCCTATCAAGACCCAGGATAGACAAGTAAATCCTGTATACTAGTTAAAATTTGTCCTACGGTTAAACTTCGAAATCACCATTCGTTCAAATTTTACCCAGATTAAATCGCAAAAGACAAATTCTAATAAATCAAAATCATAAAAAATCAATCTACTCGTTTCCTAAGAATTACCCTTTACGCTATTTCAAGGAAGAGAAAATTCATTTTGTTTGCAAAATGATGCGAATATAATGGGTCATACAGTAATATGTTCATTCAAAATATGCTAATTGCTTTAGAATTATAAAAACATTTCTCAATATCAACTTTATTCGTATCTGATTCTAACACTTCTGATAAGATATAATTAACGGTTCCGAATGAGAAGTTGTAGTAGTTCAAAATCAGATAACAAGATTGGACAATGAAACAAATATACATAAAAATACAAATTTAATCATCTTCTCCTGATGAATATACCGTGGGATAATAGCAAAAATTCAAATGATAAATTCGCTCAATTATTTCTTGAATTTCTATGAAGACGTTTTCCGGCTATGATCCTAACCTACAAATATTAATTAATCAAGGCTGTGATTGAGACGTCGTCAGTGACGGGAGTGGAATTACTTTAGTAATTAGACAAGACTTATATACGTATACCATGTTAATCTATAACAATAAATATCTAGGACTATGCGTGGGAATTAAATTCTGCATACCGTGTGATAACGTGAAACAATTCCTGAGGCAATTAATCGACGACGAGTCATCTTACAGGTTGTAGGTCAACGTGTAGGTGACCTCCCGTACGTGGGGTAGTTACACAAAGGTGGGACACTCTAGAGTAAAGTGTAGATGCAGCGCATGCATATTCAACCCGAACTGTATAGCCGTAGGAATAATAAAAATTTTGAGGCTTGAAATTATTTAGATTTATGCCCGCACTCTTGTCCTGGTGGCGTTGGTGACGAGGAGCGATTCGATTCCAGGGAACAAATTTCATGCATTATTCAGAACTACCGCAATGCACCCCAGTCAATGGAAACGATGCTTTAAAAAAATGTCGCTTTTTAATACTTTTTCGTCCAGTATCGGTGTTCGTATAAGAACGTCTAGTGGTCTGATCGTCTGTAGGAATTTTATTTTTCAGTATTTCAATAAATCTCAAACGACGGAACCATTGGATTCGATTTTATACGTTGGACAACTGAATTGAAGGAAAAATGATTTCTCGTAGTTGTCTAACCTTAAAAGTTGAGTTTCGTGGGAAAGTCAATTAGCCATTTCGAATTTATCTTCGAAGGATTTTCTCACATTGTAAGTTATGAACAGTGGTACTAATATTATGGACGCATTATTAACTAATTTTCGTTTTTGGCTTTGTAATCCGGATTATTAATGAATTTGAAGTAAACGTCAAAACTCGAATACGAATTGATCCGAATCAAATTGTGATTGAATAGACTATATAATTTGGTTCAGTTCTGCACAGTTTTAATCTTCATAGGAATTTATCGAGTAACGTTAATGTTTTATTTTGTTTGTTTTGTATCATGACAAATAGTCAAATGAGCAATGATTAATGTAACAAGAGAGATTCTAATTGTTGTATTAGGGCTTGGCATTATTCACAGGTAACCCTGTAGCTATTATATGTTTTCGTGCATTATATGGTCATTGAGTACATAAATTATGTATAATATACACTATGCATCGAGTAAACAGAAACTTACATGACTCATGCACGATTCTAAATCACTGCTATATAATTTCAAAGAAACAGTTGGCAATAATCAAATAGCTTCGAAAAAGGAAATAATGCGAATTTTGGAGAAAGCGTTCATCTCAGTGAACAACTCAATAATGACGATAATGACAAACATACCGATTGTACCATCTCTGTATTTTTTGAATTATTATACACGTGACAATAATGCATGAAATAAAACTTTGGATCATTTCAAATTTTATTATTCGATAGGGAAAAATAATTATAAGAGTGAATATAATTCTCTTCCGACAGACAGTACTCTAAATTAGTAATTTTAAGCAGGATTACTTAATCGCCTTACGAGAGGATTAAAAACGTTTGCTTCTCCTCAGTCCAGAATGTTGTCGCATTTCTCTTTCGAAGGTGTCGTCGATTGAAGAATAGTTTTTCGAAAATGTCTTGGAAAACTGTTTCCTTAATAATTGTGTTCGCGATAAACATTGCCGTCGGTCGTGTCTATTATGTCGATAATATAGATAATTTGCGTAACAACAATCCTGTTTTTGGTAATCTCGATAATTTCGAGCAATCATCACGTGATTTGGACTTGAGTTTCTCTGCGGGAGATTCTGATGACAGCAATGATTTAAAGGATCACATTCGTCCTATAAAAAAGGTATATATAAATCCATTAAATCCCTTTTGTATTATCTGCAGAATTTTAACCTCAAATTGAAAAAAAAAATTCGATATAAATTTTCGATTTTAAATTTTAATTAAAAAATGTATAATTTTGTTTTATATTTTTGGAAAACAGGTATATACCTATGCTGTCCCTGGGACCTCTCTTTTGGATGTTAATAAAAATATCGAGCGTCCTGCGACTTATTACAAGATTTATGAATTTCCTACTAGAAGAACAGCATTTGAAGAAGTTTTACCGAATTTTGAGAGAAACAGGAAATTCATGAAAAACAATGTTCGTAAAGGTGAAGTAATATTGGAAATTCGTGTTATTGCTAATAACGATGCATCTGAGTGACATCAACGCTTTGGGTATATTTTCAAAAATTTTATTAAAATCATAAACTACCTAGCTTGCGTTATATATCGTTATGTTGAATCAGATAGTTGACGGTAATACTTTATTTTTGTTTCCACATTGAATAAATACATTGTCCGCTGAATAATCTATGCGATCATAATTTTGACGATCTAGGTAAATTTGGCGTTACCGATTTTTCAATTAAATAAATACTTTAACGAGATACCTACAAGTTTTGCTTGTGCCATAATGGGTGCGTTTCGAAATGTACGGACAGTACTGCCAGTACCGTAACCAACGCTGTGTCCTTATTCATCCATACGCATCTAAGAGAGACGTAATTACTTTTACAGTACTGTCAGTACATTCCGGAACTCACCCAATGTAGATTACAAAACAAGTGCCAATATTTATATATTAAATATACCGAATTGAACGATTGATTTATTTAATTAATTAATTAGTTTGTAACTTTCTTTATTTATAACATATTACAACATTGTGTTAATTATCAAGTCATGCGTTGCTCGTCCGATCTTCTCATTTTTATAATCCACTCCGAGTCCCTATTTAATTTATTTCCTGCTGTATCGATTATTCAACTTATTTCCTGAAACCTCAACTCAATATGCGTTTTTCACCGTCAACTTTGAAAGCCTGGAACAATAATCCTCACAATATAGACTAGTCAGCCAGCATAATTGTGTATCATCTAATTCCAATTAGACGTCCAATGGACGTCGTATTATGAACATTCATAGAGCGTCCTACCTACTAGTATTCATAATTGGGACATTGTATACGTATACGTAGCGCTTTGTCGGCGGTGTCCATTAGCATGAACTAATGACACCCTAACGTATGGTTAAGAAAATGCCGCTGGGGAAAAGCATATAGAAGTACCATATGTGATAAGGATACACGTGTACGTGACCTAGAATATTTGTATATAACTATTATAGGTACATGTATCGTGGTTACAAATTATGCTTGCTGTACGAGGGCGAGGATGCGGAAGATGCGTTAAAATAAAGTGAAAGTTGCATTAGGGAGAAAGGTGAGGATGAAAAAGGAAAAAGAAATTCTGTTTAGTAAATGGTGATTGGTTGAATAAACGGTAGTGTAAGGGCAAAGGATAGGTTTTGCCGTGACATTTCCGTCGGGTGATTCTGAACTGTGTTATTCCGTATATAAATTCGCCCTAAATGTATTGTATTACGTTTCAAAAATTTATGTGATTTCTGGATTTTTACGGGTCGCGAAAATCCCGTATTTCTCACGATGAATATTGTATAAGATAATTTGTGAGTTTTATGTAAAAACACTAATGTTTCATTTTTTACGTTTTTAGTTTTTTTTTTCTAAATTAAACTTACACTTTTCTCACTACTAAATTTGTCAATTGAAAAAGGAACATTTTCTTTTAACACGCCATATCCACTGGTTTTATCGTCATATATCATTTTCAGGGTTCGTTATCGCACAAAAGTAATATCAAGTAGTTTATGTTATCTAGCAATTGACGCTGTGTTTACTGAAAATTGTGAAGCATTTTAATCTGAAAGAATGCTTGTAATTTATTGACTAATAACATAGATAAGATTTTGATCGGTCCAGATAACAATAACACTACGTAATAATAAGTCGTAAATTAATTTCAAATGAATGTTTATAGTAAATGATAAAAAACTTGTTTCGATTAAATCTTATTAAAAATTCATAGCGTACTGTCCAAAAAATAATTTCTACATAGATGACCTATAGCCACCGTTGCTACAAAAAAATCTAATACCAATCCAACGACACAGTAAATATAATTATCACTCACAATGATTAAATCCTCTTGATTCGTTATCTTAGTCACCGAGTAATTTACCAATAATGAATCTTGACCTTTGCCCCCTAAGAAATCTCCATAAATGGATATCGAGCATAGGGAAAATGAATAAACTCGAGGTATCCGGATGCATATAATTAATTTCATTGATTTATTGATACGGCAAATTTACATTTCGAGTGTTACAGATTCGAATAATACCTATTTCTAGGTTATGTACAGAAAGGTATGACGTAAAGAGGAATTCGGATGTCTCTAGAGATCGGTAATTTTTTTTACACTAGATTCCTAAATTCCAGAGGTCACTGAATCGCGACTAAGGGTTCGCAGGAAATGGCGGAACGATACAACGAAGCGAATCCTTATCGATGCAGCAACTATGGAGACATCGATGCTAGCGCTATGATATAGTCATAGGAGTTGGAAACTGACTTTAACAATAATTTATTCCACTATTTGTGGAGATTCTCGAGAATTTGAAAGTCCCTTGGGTTCCTTGACATAGTCCACAACCAATTCCAGACCGATTAGAGCTCGTAAATCTTTCTTCTCATCGTCCTGACCGGATGTATCCTCTTTTTTGGGTGAGCCAACTATTAAAAATGATTAAAAAAAAAAAGGTCGAATTAACCTGATTTCTTAATGAATTAAATAATAAACGTTTATTTACCTTCTGCGTTAAATTGGCTCCCTTCAGCATCCGACTCGGACAGATCGGTCCTCGAGTTTCGTTCCACCTCCCGTATGTCCTTATAAGTTTTGGTAAGGTTCTTCAGGATGTAGTGGGTGCCTTTTGAATTGGCATCCTTATTTTTCGAACTACTGGCTTCGTCTCTGGTCAAATTCAGCGGCCGATTATATTCCTTGGACTGGGGTACACTGAATGCTGAACTATGCTTGCTCTTGAAAGGAAGCTGCCTCTCCGTCATTTTCCGGTCCCATATATGACCGGAAACGCGAAGGTCGATAAAGAAGTGAAGAGGGTCTATACCAGGGTACGACTGTGGCATCGGATACGGTGGATACCACAGTGGAGATGGCAGGAAGTCCGGATTGGGTACGTTCGCTGCTGGTAGACTAAAATTTTTAACACACTGAAGATCCTCACCCCGACCCGGTAGTCCAGGAAGGAAACTCCTAGCCGAGAAGTCCAGTTTCTTCTGATCCGGTATAAACGGTAACTCGTTCGCTTTGATATTGTCCTCGAAATTATTCTGTTCGCTAAAGCTACAATTCTTCTCCTCGGGTTTGACCTTCTGCAACTCCACGGGGAAGCTAATGTCACGTCTAGAACTTGTGGATTCGGTCTCAAAGGTCCTTGGCCTCTCGTCAAAGTAATTGCTACCCTGTTTCGTGAAATCGGCTCTGTTCTCGTCAACGGGCTTAAGGACGTCAGCGCCAAAGGGTTTCTGCTCCGAGTCCTTGCTCTCGACGTAATTCTCCACGTGTCTTCGATTATTCTCAGCTTGGCTTTCCTGAGAATGAAAATACTTTTCGTGTCTCTCTTTGGTCGTTAGCTCCAATGGCCGATCTCTCGCGTCCCTCCAGGAACGCTTCCGGCGCCGTGGTGCCGCGTGAGTACTTCCGCTTCCGGTACTGGTATTCGCCTTGGCTTGGACGAAGGAGCGCAGCATCTCGCTGAAGAAGAAGCTGTGCGGCGTCAGCGGGACGTTGTAGAGGTACGGCGGGGTAGCAGCCAGAAGACGTGAAACCAGGTCGCCGCCGGAAAGCGATGCCGGCGTCTTCAGCGTCGACGGATCGCCCGTCGTGGTCGTCATACTGAATCATTCACATATTGGATTTCTTTATCGTACCTTTTTTCACATTTTAATTATTTCATCAGACACCAACTAATAATCCCTATATATATTTTACAAAATTTTATCTCTCTTATCGGTTCCTCCCATTTTTTGAGGATATACCCGTCAATACGATATTCCTGTCAAGAACTACATTCGCAGGGTACGCCTATGCCACGGGGCGCCATTGTCTTGTGAAATTAATTGAATAGCCCAGGCGTCTAAGACCGTGAAGGAAGATATCGAGATTTGAGGAGGGTTGCTACGGCGCCGAATCCATTAAGGATTACTAATTTCTGTCAAGTGCACCACCAGCGTCTATCGTAGTACGGCTGGTAACCTCAGAATAATAGAGAAAGACGGCGTCAGCCCGAATCATCTAAACCGTCATAATTGTATTTTTCAATTTCCCCCGATATTCTACAATTTCACACACAAATTACTATTGGACCGTGCAGAAGTGGAATTGAAGTGGAAGTAACTACAATCCCTCTCCAAGAAGGAGGAGACCTACGGGAGGATACTCAGACTCTCTTCGATCCTCAAAGAAATCTCGAATACAAGTATTTTCGACTTGGAGTCTGTCTGAGGATTCTCATAGGGAGTGGTAGCGAGCAGAGAAAGAGAGAAAGATATTGAAAGGCGTATCTGCCAGTATATATTCAAGAGGGGCAAGCTTTGTTTCGGTCCATTGTTTCGCAAACAAACGGCCTCCATGTTGTTTCGTCAAGAGATATTATGTTCGGTCAGACAGGCAGGACGAACGGGAAATGGACTGCTGTCAGTTTTACCCTTCGTGATAAATACAAGCGCCACCGAGTCGAGGCCATAATTCTAGAGGGTTGACGTCGTAGATACTCGCAAACAGTGATCCTTGGCATTCGAATATGTTTATATATATGGTATTATGTATGAAGAGTTGAAAAATTCTTAGTATAATCTCCATTATATTTTTCAGGTCGATCGTTAACCGAAAGAAATGGAATTCGATGATTTTTAGCTCTATGGTAGAGGGCGTGAATATAATACGATCCCAGGGAAGAGATAAAGCCTGGAAAACTTTATGGCGGCGTTACATTATTATTCGACGAAAGGCAAACCGGCCGCAGAGTTTCAGTTTCACGGCGCGGTTTACGATTCATAAGACAACTCGGGGATTGAATTAAGCGAGCGCCAGCTGCCAGTCCGTTCCTTCGTATCTGCTGAAAATCTCCATAATCCCGTCACCCTGACGATTCTAATTGGCGGATTGTTTCAATTTCGAAAGCCGTGAGGTCATTTGCATTTACTTTCGTCCAAATTTCAGAACAAACAGAATGGCTTTGCTGGGCTGACCGACGTATTAATATCACGCCACTCGCACGTCAACCTTATCATCCTTTGAATTCACATCCAAAATAAGTCCCGAGATATCGTGTCGAAGGGATTACGAAAGGGGAAGGGGCATTTTTCGCAACCCTTTTCCTCGTGGTATTTTCACATTCTCACTGGTCATCTAATCTTTTTGTGTACGTCGAGTAGACTTGGTCAAAGTGTAATTATTATTTTTTCTTTTTTTGGAACCCCTTTTACACGATTTTAATTAAGGGGAGTATGAAGGATGGTTTTTTTGAAAGGATAAGAGAATTTGAAAAAGACCCCTGCTGCTGGACGCAAAATTATTTTATAATCTTTCTATTTTAATCCAGACTATTGATTTTTAGGATTTTAAAACAATATTTTTATTTAAAAAACTCGTATTTTTCAGAATTCGTGTAAATAATTTTATTGCAATCTACCTTCTAGGAAATAGCTTTACTTTATTGTCATGGCAACATTAAATCTTCCTGACGGATCACGTTATCCGAGTGTATCGTGATTCTCTGCGTCAGATACACTGGAGTCTTCAAATATTCTAAACTCTCGTTTGCACTCTACTTAATCATTGTATTTTCAAAAATCAAGTTAATCTGTATGAAATTTATTAAAAAAAATTTTCTATTTCATCAGATTTCTTCTATACCGTCACAATACAAAATTTATATCTTCGTAAACAGTAAATAATTCAAAACGATAATCCAAATCAATCCCACACCACATAGAGATCACACCAATTAACACGCAACCCCAATACTTCACCACCCCCAGCAACATTGACATATACAGTATCCAAATACCACATAAACTCTAAATCTCATAAGTCGCAACATCCATCACAAAAATAATCCATAATAATTACGAAAAAAAAAAAATAGTTGAAAGCGATAAAAAATAAATGGATCAAAACAGCCGCAAAGTAATAGAAAAAAAAAAAAATAATGTATACATTGCACTCGTAATTGTAGATATAACGAGTAATGACAAATTAAAAGAGATTCAATACCATAAGTAACCTAAAAAATTGGACAATAATTATTATACACTTACCTGAAACGTTAATAAGTGAAGAAACCGTATCGTGTATCAAGTGCGTGGCGTATGTCCCTTAGCGATAGGGTTGTTGTCACTAGCAGCGCGGAGGGCGCGTGTAGCCTGTGCCGCCAAATGAGATAATAATCGGAGGACTCAGTCACTCGGTGGCTGTGGCGTCAGCAGTATTCCAGCCCCGGCAGCTGGTGTAGGCGGGGTGGTGGTTTTTGAGATGATCCGGCCAATCTGCGCATCATTTCCCCGTCCTACTCCCGTCCGCTCACTCACTCACTCACTCATTCTGCCTCCCCCCCCCCCGCCCGATGCCAGTCCTCCCTCATTCTCCTCCACGTTCACCACCACCTCCGACTACCACCCTGTAGCACTCCTGGCTTCCTCCACCTCGTGAACGACGACGACGACGACGACAACGACGCCACCCCCCAGCCACCCTCGGAGCCCCCCGTATTCTACAGCAGCATCGCGGAATCCGCGTCGCACCATCGCCAAGCACCACGAAGCCCTGTTGAATGCCACATTTCGTAGGAGAAGAAGGGGGTGCGAAAGTGGGACCGGAGCTCGCCCGGATGTCGCTGTAGCTTTCATGAAGAGTGACTGAAAGAGAGAGAGAGAGAGAGGAGAGATGGGAGGTAGAGTAGGACGAGTCGAGGGGGCGAAGAGGGGACGAAAAGGGGGGGGGGGGTGGAAAGAAAAAATAAATGGAAAATAGATATATAGTCAAAAGCAACGGGACCGCCTCCAGCAAGATACCTTCTTACGAGAGACATTCAATTTCACGTCGAAAGCATTCTTTGTCGCATTACTGGTAGCTGAAGGATCGCTCCAATGGAAACGTTGGATGCGCCGACCTTCGCAAGTCGATGGTTTTGTTCTTTCTTCGGCTGAAGGTGTCCGCGTGTGTATCCATTGCCAAGTCCACTCCTAGCACTTGGACGGCCACTTAGTCGTGAAGAGGTGCTAATTGGAGGGGTGACGCATGAAAGCGTTTTCATCCCTTATCGAAGAGCCCTAGGCATATCCGACGACCCTCCTAGGGATGGAAGGAACCTTTTTTTTTTTTTTTTTTTTTTTTTTTTTCTTAAAACTATGTATTACCATAGACCAAGGGTTGCAAGCATAGAACGATAAGATTTGAATATTCCCTCGATGATCTTGGTCCAGCTAATAGACCAAGTATCCAATTAGGACCGGAAGGTATTATCGATGATTAAATCATGACGAAATTAAAAGGGTATATGTACGGGGGTTGGATAACGGAGATGTTAGGACCGACCCGGAGGACAAAGGACTAGAAAACAATTTACCCCGAAATTCGTGTCACCGCTTTGGACTGGATACACTCTTATTTGTCCCTGCGGCAATCTGTCGACTCTCAACGCGCAACCCCTTCTTCGTGCCTTTGGTCCTCTTTCGGCCCTTGTAACCATCCAACCTTCCAGCGAAGCCATCCTATGACTCCCCCCCCTCCCCTCCCCCCCCCCTTGGTTTACCCCCTCTAAGAGAAACCGCGATCCCTCACGGGAATTTTAAACAGCGGTGATTCGTCAGCATCCTCGTCTTCTCTCCCACTACCTAACCAGTACCGCCAACCACCCCTCCGAGCGTGCTTTTCAAAGCCCGCGCCCTTACCCCACCATCGGTATATGTTGACGGCTCACCACTCGCGGCAACTTACGAATCTTCACGATCTACCACCACGAATCTTTCCGAAATCACGACCGAACGAAATCCTTCCTGTTTCCTCTTGTCATACCTGCGTTTGCCCTCTGTCAAATCACTTATAGATCAGCAGTCGATCGGTACGTTAACGGGTGTCCTGATAACTCCTCATAGTACTAAGCTACCGGAATGATACCGCCGACGTATTGACAAAACAATAATAATAAACAAAAATCGCAAAATTAAATTTATTAATAGTCCATTTTTTCATTCCACGTAAGAACGACGATAACCCTTAGAACTTTCTAACGTGACCATTAATTATTACCATTAGCGCGGATCAATGGTAAAATCATAGAAACGATCTATCTCCCGATACATCTATAAATCGCCGTATTGATATAATAAACCAAAAGCCGCGAGATGTAGAATTGTCATGCTTTGAAAAAAAAAAAAAAAAAACCGCGATCCCCCGGGTAAACCCAGCCTAGTAATATTCCCGGGAAGTAAGCTACCGAGAATTTCGCCTCTCTATAGCAGAACCACCCCTCCGACGAAGGGATGCAAATAACTGGTGATAACAACAGATAGCTCTGCTACCGAGAGGGGAGGGGGGGGGGGGCAGGGGACAGGGGGTGAAAAGGGAGTGGAGAGGTAGCTTTAGTGAGACTGGGAATTCACCCCGTAGAATCGGGGCTGGGGTGACAACAGCTCGAGAGAGGAAAGCAGGCGGGGGGGGGGAGGGGTGACGGAGGGTGGGAAGTAGAGAATCGGAGTGTGGAGTGCGGAACGGGTTCGTGGTTTGAAGGTGGATGGGTGGTTGCAAAGGGGAGGCGGGAGGGTGAAAGGGGGGGCTAAATAGGGGTGTGGGTTGAGGTTTAGTTGGATGGGATGGGAAATGGCGAGTGGGGCGGGGGGGGGGGGCGGTAGGGGGGGTGGGGTGGACGTCACTCGCTGTCGCATCGAGCGCGAGCGATGAGTGGCGCGCGCTCGCTCGTCTTTTGTTTGCGATGCGATGCGACTGCCAGCGCGGTCTGGGGTTGGGGTGCTTTGGGGATGGCACTGTGGGGTTGGAGAAACGCTGCTATAGTGGGAGACGGGTGAGAATCATAGAGCTACGCTACACTTAACGCGACCCATGTATATGCGGCTTTACGTATTGGGCCTTGTTGCCGGCAGATTCTACTGCGGATATATGTTTATATATATATATATATAGCATCCGGATATACCTCCAATACTCGACAGTACACAGATATATATTGTACAGGCTGTTTCGAAGGCGATCGTCACCCTTACCATCTGGGGTACGTTCAACCAAGTAGGAGATACTTTCGACATATTTTTTTTTTGTATCGTTTCATCCCCACTCGTCAGTCCATGGTTTTGCGTATACGCATAAAAAATTACGTCACGCGTGATAACTCCCATAGGGTATTCAGGAGAATTGATACGGGGTAAGATTTCGTAATCGTTAAAGAGCACTTTCAATCTCGCTCCTCTTCGCGCCCTGCTCGCGAAACTGGAACGCTCTAATGGAACGTCTTCATTTTTTTTTTTTTTTTTTTTTCGTCACATTTTCCCCAAATTTAAAAAGTAGTGCGCATCCTTTTCGCGTGCAATGCGGCATCGTTCAGTTATTTCGACGACCCTTGTCGTGTCATTTCGTCTCTTTTATTTATTTTTTTTTTTTTCCCTTTTTCGACAGCAATTTACCATACCCATGATTACAGTCGGTGTGTAGTATCTTTTGTTCGATTTCAAAAGACACACATGCGCTATGGCTATATATGCAGTGCACGAGACGAATATACCGTGTCTCAATGCTATCGCTTTGTACACGGGAGACTCGAGGGAAACGGGACGGATCCTTCAGTGTCGTAGACATCTGTGCAAACGCAATGCGAGAATAACCGAAGCGTATCGAAGGATATTCAATATCACACAGTACAATTGACGAGTAGAGTCCGTTTCCGAAAAAAGTATTTACAGCCTTGAATTTACTATGGAAAAATGTATAGTCAGGAAAAACAAATATTATATATTGATAAAAGTATACGAGATGAAAACAAAAATTTGTGTGATATATTTACGTCAGTTCTTTTGATCAAATCTGAATTATTGGCAATAGCTATAGTAAGGATAAGACGGAAATTTATAACAGACTGTACAAGCTTATACGTAGTACTGTCCGATTAGTAATACTATTGCTATGCTTCATCACTGCATAAAAAAAAATTCCGTATGCGGTACGAACATTCGATTCGATACGTTCTGCCGAGACTGTACTGTACATATACGTGTAGGATTATGAATACTAAAATTTTCTCTATTTTGTCCCTCTCCCCTCGGCCCATTCCAAAAATGGGAAAATCAAGTAGGAAAAAGTCTCACTCAGGTATAGTCGAAGTTAGAGATGACGGAGTGGGGTCAGAGGATAACGCGGGTCCTGACCGGGAGTCGCCTTTGCCACGAATACATTTATGGTATCACTTGGCCTTGTCGTTTCTCAATTTGTTACCTCGTACAATACGCTATTTTCGATATTCTATATCACTTCGATATGCATGTATTAATTAAAACTCCATAAATTTCGTAAACCAGACACGACGACGCCAATTAATATACGTTGGTTACGAGCGACACCGGCAAAGACCAATAACGGCAGCAATGCGACACAGCCATAACCTGTTTTCGCATTCGCAAACGTTATTCCCAAGAATTAAACGCCACTGTAAGTTATCTACAAAGTTTTCAAAGTTCCGGGCGCAAACAACTTTAATTAAATATCTCGGCGAAACGAAATCAATGTGGATAATACGCTTTTGATTATCTTGAAAATTGCTCACGAGTAACGACTAATGTTGACCGTGACGGATAACGGCGGGAATATTTGAAAAAATTTTATAACGTCCAATCAAACGGTACTTCGAACGAGAGATACGTCCTGTCGTAATTCGAATTGATCGCCAATGAAAACTTGTGTATATTTGAGGTTAGGTATACTTACGTTCACGTTATTACACTCGCGTATCGACGCGACGATAATTATCATTAATTCTATGAATTATTAAGACTGATTAAACTTTTTCAAGACTGAAACACCGGAGTGGGTTGCAGGATGATCGCAATGGAAAGCTCAGATCAATTACATAATAGCGTGGCTGAAACGGATGCTCTCGAGTCCCGTCGCTCTCCTCTCTCCAAACCCCTTTCCCAAAGTGACTATAGAACAAAGGGTTGAGCCTCTTCTCTGCGGGCGCAGTAATTATTATGCTCTTTGACGATCCCTCTGTCTGTCAACGTTAACGCGGAGAATCGATACTTCTAAAACTTTAATCGCCTCGCACGTAGACACGTATAGCGTCGGTATAGGTTATGTATTCGTGGCGCAATCTACGTGCAGGTCTGTACGAATCTTTTGGCTCTTATCACCCTCATCGTGCACGACCTGAGTCAAGAATTTACCATCAGGTAATAAACGTCTATTATACGACTGATACCATGAACTGGATACTGTATGTATGATTTTACATGAAAAATAATAATAGCCTTTCCTCTTGTATCTTTTTCAATATCCCAACATTTTTTTTTCTTTTCGCATCACAGTTGGTTTTTTCGAGGTTATGGTTATCTTAAATCACTGCTGTTATTTATAATAAATATTGTTGGATTCATAAATCTGTGAATTTTCGTTTTTTAATTTGATGATAGCGATGACAATACTCGAGACGATATTCGTTTCATGAATCTTAATGGATCATCTACGGAAACTTGAGAGTTTCTCTTGAGACTGATAACAGATTCAGAGATTATGCTGGAGAGTGTATATGAGTATTACTGTATGTACGTAGAATAACTACCGCCTACAGTGACGTTAATGATTCAAAGTATGATAGAGATGAATAATCGCGTAATAACAAGAAACGATTGTTTCTTGTTCTCAGCTCTTAATTTTCCTGCCTAATGTTTGAATTCCATTTACCGTCCGCCATCTTGGCATTCATATTCGCTTTTGCTTCTGCGTCTCTCTTTTTATGTATTAAATACAGCATATATGCGACGTCGCGTTGGAATTATTAAGTCAGACGTCAGAATGTTGAAAAAAAAGGTCTTAGACTCGTGAAGTGAAAGTATATTCAAAGAAATTATTAAAAGTTTCACGCGATAGGAGAACGAAGCGTCCTTTTTTTTCCTAACCTATAATTCACGTTTGAAATTCAAATTCGAACCGGTCTGCCTTTTAGTACCTAAAGCACACGTACTGTCTGCATTTCAAACAAAGAGGATCAGAATCCTTGAATTCACAGCAAGCGGTACGTCAATTAAGCTGTATCCGGTTGTCGTTTAAAAATTCATAAAATAGTAATAGGGTTCTGAAACTTTTCTTTCACGATATACGTTCTGATGACTTTAATTGTTAAAGTGCCTGAGTGAACAGATATTTGAAAATATAAAGGGTGCAATTCTTTAATAAAAATATATCTGATCGTAGGCATATATTAAGAAATAGGTGTGTAAAAATAAATTTATTAAGCGATTCGATTCCAATAGTTAATTTTACAGTTGCCCGTATCTCCTGATTTAAAATACAGCGTCAGTCTCGTTAAACGAATGGAAAGTTCCAAAAGTATAGAGTCAACGTGTACAGGGCAGTGATACGATTGTGAAAACGATAAGGTTCGTGGAAAAAATAGGAAAAATGTAAATATGAGTTTTCAAACGCGTAACTAAAAAAAAAATCGAAAGAGATATCGTGACGCGTGAAGCGCGAGATATGATCCTGGACCAGCGAGATCTCAGCTCGTAGGAATGACAATAGACTGTCAGATAATGAATCCCCGCTGCCAGCCAAACCTCCGGCATATCGCCCCTCTCTACCGCACACCCTAAAACTTCCCCTTGGCATCTCCATCTCGCTCGACCGGGTTTTCGTTCAATTCTAGCAAAGGATTCAAACCGCCTGCGAACAGTGCAATTTTAACACGAGGTTATGTAACTGTAATTGATTTTTTTTTGTAATTTAATCGGTAAAACATTTCAGACGAACATATCGACAATGAAAAATAATATGCCTAACCTTGAAAATCATACATATAGCAAACTCACGATTAACATTAATCAGCGATATTTGAAATGGTAATATAAGCGAATGTGTATATTTACAATGGGAACAAGAGAAAAGTGAAAGAAGAATGAAGTTGATTGAGCTGGAATGTACGTTAATGATAAAAATAGTTTTGGTGTATCTCTAACTCCATTAATGGTTATAGCTTTCGCTATCTATTGCCTGTATTCTTTTCAGCCCTCACTTCTGCGGCAAACAGAACTATGACCAAGTAGTCGAGGCGTCCACTTAGCGTTAATGCTCCTTTTATTGGTCAAGACTTCATCGAAAAGTTGAATGGATGTTACCCCACCTTACATTTCTCTTTGTGTTTTATACAGGAAGCATATTTGATTCTAGGTAGAATTTCTAGGCGAGGTGATCTATCGAAAATTTAAAAGTCTTTCGTTGAATTTTTAGTCAGAGATTATTAACATTATATGTTAAATTTCTGCGGGAGTAGTGTAGCTTTACTAAATAATCCCTTTTTGTACAGCGTCTCTACGGATGACCAAAATGTACTGCGAGTAAATGGAATACGCAATGTACAATATTGAACCGCTCCCAAGGGGATGGAGAGGAGGAATTCGCAGAAAAAAGTTGGTAAAAAATATCTGTAAAAATGTTCACGAATATATATAATCCGGATGAAGCTTAGTGCTGAATGAATACCTAGTGGGAAACTCACAAATGGTCAGAACTGGAAGTTTAAGAAGATTAACGATACGTATCGATACGTCTGGCTTGGAATTTTGATCGCGTGAGAAATTCGGGAGGGCTGTAATGAAAAGACGTTGGATATTGCGTAGAACATGTTTATTACAAAATATTTAAAGCAATATTTCTTGATAAAAATGAGCCCGGACGGAAGCACTGCGTAGGACGAAGACAATTTTATGCTCCAATGTCGCCAAGCTTTCCAGTCCGAGCATTAACGATAACTATGTAATTTTGTATGGACATTTAAATTGAACAAAAAAAATAATTAAGAAAATCTATTTGTTTCTTAATTAGTTAAATGAAAAACTTAAGAATATGCAAAGTGGGAGCAAGCCACTTAGAAAACCAGCTATTCTATGTATCATGACAGGTATTATTATTTTGCTCTATTTAGGGTATCGATGTAAAGAAAATAATTACTCAGTATACTTTTGTGCCTAAAGTCTATAAAAAGGTACAGTTTTTCTCTACGATGTATGAATAATGCAAGAAAGTAATTCACTGAAGTTGACAAAGTTTTTATCAAAGGTGAAGAACTCTCGTATACTGTTTTATATAAACTGTGGCACGTGCACAGTGGTAATATGAAATATGCTTTTTATATCTTACTTTATAGTCTTACTGAAAAGTCTTTTTACACCCATTGGCTTACTTTCCGTAACAAATGTTCTGATCACGGATAGAAAATTTTTAACGCAAATATAATATTCTTAATATTCCTGAGATTTTTTATGAGAATAGAAATGCATGTTGTTGGATAAAAAAAATTCACTTATGTCTTTTAAAAAATGAATGCACATTTGCTACGTGGAAACTTAGTAAGCCAATGTGTTATATGGATAATAGGTAATTTTTATCACGTTATACATAGTTAACACTATTTGAATTACAATATGATCATACTTATATCGTGAAAGATTAGTGACTTAGGCATTTTCATTGTTCGGCCTTTTCTTGTTCTGGGAACAAATAAGTTTATATCATAAATACGATGATCTTGAAGAAAAAAAGATTATATACATAATCCCTCAATTTAATTTAAAAGCATGTACAACTTAACGCTTTAAGCTATAATTTCTTCGGTTTCAGCAAATTTTGTTATCAAAATCTAAACTTCTTTAAAATGTTTTTCGTAAAACTGTGTACTGTTATTATCTAATTAAAACAAATAGTTTTTAGAATCTTTAATCTTCTGACTAAAAGAGTTTATACTGAACACGCAGTACCAATTAATCTCTGAAAGGTCATGTATTAAATATGCGATATCTTTGTTCGATAAGTTAATTAAATACTAAGTATTAAGCTGACCGAAGCACTCAGAAAAGCTAAAATAAATACCTACTTATGTTAGTTATGCAAAGGTGCTACGTG
Source organism: Cephus runcator (assembly GCA_030142495.1). Lineage (NCBI taxonomy): Eukaryota > Metazoa > Arthropoda > Insecta > Hymenoptera > Cephidae > Cephus > Cephus runcator. Next base: position 779,813 of record JARQTC010000102.1, on the reverse strand, counting down.
CGAGAAAAAATGAGTGATGAAATAATGACATATAAAATTAAAGTCTTACGGGTTGTTTGGTGGCCTTTGGATCGACATTGGAGGCACGAGTTTTCGATCGTTCCTGCTCCAATTGAGCATGAAGAGAAGCTACTTCAGAAGTCAATTCATCACGTATATCTTGAAGTTCAGCTACCTCCTCAAGAACGGATGCCTTGTCTTTCACTGTAAAATGAGTGATAGGATAAATAACTAATTTCTTCTTTCCATTTATTTCTAGAATATTAAAAGGTTATTACTTTCTCCCTGCGATAACATTTGATAAAGCTTTGTGTTCCTCTTCTTCACCTGAGTCAGCTCCACCTTTAATGCTTCAACCTTATCTCGTAGTTGTTGTATTAGATCATCTCTCTTCTCCAATTCCACCCTGAGTTGAGCAGCAGTTATGTCATCGTCAAACTGGTTCAACCTTGCCTTCAGCATATCCTTTTCTTTGCCTTTTGTAATCTCTGCTTTGGTTTCTTTCTCAACTCTCTCGAAGAACTCTGCATCTGACTCTACAGCAATTGTAACATCTGTCACCTACATTCCCATCATATTTATATTTGCAAAACCAGAGAAAGAGAACATCATTCTTTAATTACAAAAAAAATGTAACTTCGTTTAGTGATTATTAATGCGAAATACCTTTTTGTTTATTATCAACGTTCTCTATCTGTGGTACTGAGCTTTGTGTTGCAATTACATCCATATTGTTAAACTCTTCCAAAGACATTGTGGCCTTCTTTGTCTTTTTATTACTTTGGCTCTTTTTAGATTGTTCTGCATCTTTGTCGCATTTCCCTGATGTCTCCAATTGGGCCTCGTATGTCAACTTGGACAGCAGAATTGCCTGATGTAACTCTTGCTCGTATGTTTCCTCAACAGCCTTAAGGAAATCACAATATCGCGTGATAACACAAGACATATAAATAGGTCACTACTGAAACAAAATGTTATATAGTACAACTTGAATCTAAAAAGTAATAACTGTATAGCTGAAGCACATCCACGAATGCTGTAAATTGAATTAAAAAAATGTTACTGTGTGTAACTAACTCTATGTCACATAGACAAACAAAAAAATCCATGTACTAATTTTTAATACTGTAAGGCAAAAGCAACAAGAGATACATATGACATTGCATTTTGATATGTAATATTTTAATATACCTGTATTTGTATGAAATAGATAACAACAAAATATATAAATGCTCAACAGTATTACTCGAGAGCTTAAAAAAGATGTAATAAATTATTATTCAATAATTGTTACCATCGAATCCTTTTGTTTCCACTGTTCCCATTGTTGATCTTCATTGTTCTTCTTCTTCTTTCCCTAGAAATAATATTGTATAAATAATTATTTATTCAACCAAGACAGTACAAAGCTCCCAATTTTCTTTCTCAATTCAATTTCATATTCACTCTGTCAACTCTCAAATTTTAAATTTTCCCGCCCATATGTAGTCTCGAGTTTGACGTTTTACCGGTTGAAAAGTCTCCCGGCGAAGTACCTTGTTCTGTTTTTTCTTCTCTTCTTTTTTAGGCTGTTGCTTTTGCTTGTCCTGCTTGTTCTTAGGATTAGGTTTCCCATTACCGGCCGGTTTTTGAGCCTTTTTCGGCTTATAATCGTCGTCGTCAATACTAAGAACGGCAAAACGAGACGGTACTGCGGTCGCCATTCTAAAAATATTGGTGAACACGCACGAAATGAAACGCTAAAACGTCAACAAAAACGAAACTTCCGGTATGCTTGTAGCCACGAAGATTGGAAGCTTTTGTTAATTAAACGTTTGTCTCTCGGAAAATAGCGACGAAATATAGATATGATATAAAGAATATAAGAGAAGAATTGATATATAAAAAACTATAAGTACGTGAAGCACGATATAAACCGGATGTATACATGAAACACCAATAAGGATAAGGCGGAGCCCCTAGTGGCAAACCAGAAGAACTACATGTCTGCTTATCCACCCGGTGACACAGTGCTACCAATTGCTAAAAAAGTAATGACACGACGCAAAATCATATTTTTATTATGCGTCTTGTTATGATATTCAAGATCCGAAACGTAGTTGAGGAATAGCGTGCATTATGCACATTATATGTTTATATATATGTTTCAAAGATTTGAGCAATGCTTCTTACGATTTAAAATATTAAACAATGTTAAGTTCAGTCTGTGTAATCTAAATACTTAATATTATTTGGTTCTCAACCATTCTCCATTGAACACGTCTTCCTGATAACTTTATCATTTTTTTCTCGTTAAATAAGCATTACCCAACAAGCATGTACATCAATTGAATGAATCACGATATTTTAAGTACGAGTGGTTCAAAACTGCATCTGTAAACACAGCTCTGTACGTTACATTGTAATACACGATGGATATAATTTACTTAATGAACACTTCATGGATATTAACTTAATTATTTGTTGTAACAGGTATTAATCGACTTCTTACAAGAGGCACGAATCAGAATACTATTATTCCACATAGTCTACGAAGAAAACGTAGGTATGCTTAAACTAGTGCATTATCACGTTCATTTAAACTTAGACAAGCTAATAAAACATAGTAAACGAGTCTAACCTGCATCGAGAAATTTGCGCGCGTTAAAGAGAACGAAAAAAGAAAGAAAAGGAAGATAGTTGCAGAGTCAGTATAGAGTGAACAAAGAAAGAAGAGAAAGAGTATGAAGAATTCAAAGGAGATAGGGCAAGGAAAGGTTGGCAGGCCTGACTGCAGAGTGGAGTATATTCGAGGTGATAGAGAAGGAAGCATCCATCTATACATCGCACCAGCCAGCATAGGGGCCCCGTTGCACTTCGGGAAGCGAAACATGTACGTACGTCGTACAACGGGCAGAAAGCGTTAAAGTGCCGAGTGTCGGTTGATCTGTGATCGGCCGCCGCCGCGTTTTCCGCAGTGGCCACAAAGTCGTGGTCGCACGGGAGCAAGTGCGCGTTACAAGAAGTTCACTGGCTAGCCAAAGCCGAAGCCGAGCCGAACGGAGCCGAGCCAAGCAAACCAAGACGTCCTTCCTCCTGGGACGCTCGCCAATTTCCACGGGAGCGTCGTAGCAAGAACCGGAACGGATTACGCTGTTTAACCGTCTGCCAATCATCACATTACGGTATCCAGGATACAATGCTCACCGTGCTAGGCCACTGCCACAGCAAGAGCCTACCTCAGAGTTGGTTTCCCGCGAATACGCACCTAGCCCCCCCGCTCGTCTCCATCATCCCGATGGACATTCTTGTTACGTCGTCTACAGGGCTTACTTTTCTACACTAGGTGTACCAACAGTTTTCTGTGCTGCACCTATTATTGGTTACTCCATGCTTTGTACATCCTGGTGGTACTCAAGCACGTATGAAATAAGGCTTTCTTAATGCGTTTGGAGTGTATACAGTGAGAGTGAAGGAATGCTGAAAGGAATCAACGGGACAATTTTCTAAATAGTAATTTTGCAACTTTGTTTCCATAGATAACTCTTGGAAATGCTGCATTGAGCTATTCAGTTTGAGGCTTAAGCCACTTTGGATGTATGTTCTAAGGATCTGAGACGGCAGTCTACTGTGCGTTTAAAAAGAACAATATAGCTTGTAGACTCTCGTAGTTTGATGGTAGCACTAAGCAAGAATTGTGCTGAGTTAAGAGTAAAAAAGCTGAATTACATACATAATGATTAAAGTCATATTTAAAAAATATTAATTATATCTCACATTTCACGAAGAACTTTTATGTCTTTGGTTTAAACGTGGAACCATTGAATTCAATATCTTTCAAGACATTTTTTCTGGTTTTTAGTAGTGGTACTAATAGGCACGCAATTTACATCTTTTGATTTTAATAGAATACTATATATAGAGTTACTTTGTTACTACAATACGATGCCTATGCAAATAATCTTTTAAATGCTTACTGATATATCTAAGATTTTGCGACATACCGTTACTACAAGAATAGTTTTATGAATAAACGTGGCTAAAAACCTAGTCAAGATGTGCGAACAGACAGAAATTAATTATTTGGATGGCGATGTGGTATGGGTGAAACTGGGAGCTTGTTGGTGGCCTGGACAGGTCACTGGCCTTCACAATTTGCCTGAAGACATTCAAATAGAATTTCAAAAAAAACCATTGATTGCTGCCGTAAAATTCTTTCAAGAAGATACATAGTAAGTTTTTCATGCACTCATATTCTCGTAATAACTTCCACATAAGATGATACAAAAACTTTTAATATAACAATATCATTTTAGTGAGTTTGTCAAGAACTATCAGCAAATCTACAAGTATAACTGCACACAGAAGGAAGATTTCATCAAAAAAGGCTTAGGTAAGTTTCACAGAAGAATAAAACATTGAACTATCAACATTGACTTTTATCTAATTTTGAGTAAATTTATTATAGATAAATTCAGGACTAAAAGCAAAGATGGTGCTAGTTATATGGATAAGTTTCCTGGCGATATTGAAATGGCTGAAAAACTGACCGGTGGAGATCCGGATATCCTGACAAGTGAAAAGTTTAGCCCTGAAGAAAAACCAGATATTTCTGGGCTCTTCGGCGAGAAGAAGATACCCAAGAAAAAACGTGATCGTTATGAAGCTCACAGACGTAGCGATGGCAGTGAGATGCTGCGAAAAATCACGCATCCAAGGTTCCTAAGGGAAAGTGACCACGAGGTGAGAATCCGTCATCAACCCAGCAGTCTGCCATCGACTCCAAACAACAGTACATCATCACCGCAATATCCTTGTCACCTATGCAGCTTTACTTCCTCCCGCGTGAATGTTATTATTTGCCACATCAAAAGTCACAATTCTGGAGGTTCCCCAGCTGTAGCACGTTCGAAGGTAAAGACTTATTCTCCAACAAAGACTAAAGAAGCTGACACCGATACGCCGAAAAGGAAGTATGTTAGGAAGGACAAGGGTAGTTCGCACAAAAGTCGCAGCGAAGGAAGCGCTGAGTTGGGCAAAAGGAAACTCGCAAAACACGTAGAGAAAGCCAGTAAGAAGAAAAAGAAGACAGATCCTGAAATTCGTGAGAAATTGTTGGCTGATTGGAACGATAGCTCGGACGAAGACATGAGTATGGACTTAAACAAGTCTATGGAATCTGGCACTGTGGACAGTTCACCCATGAAGTCTCAAATGGATACGACTAGCCCTGGCGATGAGAAACAGAAAAATGAAAACGATGATATTATCCAGGAATCCGAAAAATTGCTCAATGAGACTGAAAAGTTGACAGCCCTCGAAGTACTAGAAGATACTATTGGAGTCCGCAGTCGAAATTCGAACAACAAGATTCTTGATGATTCTGGAAAGAACAAGTCGAATATGGAAAAGGACAAAGATACGAAGAAGGATCAGAAACCATTCTCAGGACAGAAAAATAAAAAGCCCGAATTGCAGAAAGACGGTAAGAAGCTTATGGAGAAGGATGACAAAAAGTCAAGATTATCCTGTTTTGATTTTGATGAAGAAGATGTTCCCGAAGCTACAATACCGCCGGTAAGAAAAATTCACCGAGTTTTCGGTGAGAAAAGTTTGTCCCTAAAAAAGGAGATCATAAAAGAGTTCGAAATGAGTCAAGCCTTAAAGGAAGAGCAAGAAAAAGACCTCAGCAACGACAAAAATACAGAAACAAAAGATACAGTCAAGAAGAACGATATTGTCACAAAATCAACAACTCAGGAAGAGCCTGAAAAACACGAAAATAAAGATAATAAGATGGACGATGATATAGACAAGGAAACCAATAAGCTAGAAACTGAGGAAGATATAAGCAAATTAAAAAAACAATTGAAGGAAGATGAAGCATCATCGAAGAAGGAGCAAGAAAAGGTAAATTCAAATGCCTGCGAAACTCAGGTTGAGATAGTTGAGATTTTCGAAGTGGAACGCGAAGAGGAAGCCGACGACGATCGCGCTGCGATTGCCAATAAAAATTTTAACAAAGCACTGATATCTAACATCATTACGGGTGTCAAACATATTGATAAAGAATACACTAAAACCGATGATGAGGCCTTAACTTCTGCGAAGAACGAGGAGACGATTGAAAAAAAGGATATCACCTCAGAGAAAATAGAAATGGAAAGTGAGGTTGTTTCGGAGACGATGGAGTCCAGCAAGATGGAGGCAGTTCCTGAGAAAATGGAAGTAGACACGGAAGATGAAACTGTGTCTGAATCAGCCGATACTGCGCCTCCTCACAGTGAGACTTCAGATACTGATATGACTCCGCTTGGTTTGAACCAGTCTGATGACACGGACATGGATAACGAGTCTATCTTGGGAAACTACAAAAAAGTTGAAAAGTCGCCAGTAGAAAAACCAGTCGCTGCTCATAAAAGTGTCAAGAAACGTCGTGGACGACCTAGAAGGAGTCTCGTTTCTGAGAAAACTTCTACTGAAACAAGTGTAAGCAGCGTTGATGATAGTTCATCAAAATCAAGTAACAAATCACCAGAAAGAAAACTGGGAACCAAGATGATTATCGAAAAAGACAAGAACAGTAAGACTACTGAGTCCGATTCTGAACGTTCATTGAGTGGAAGAAGGAGAAAACCGAACAAGAAATATTCATATGATATCTATCTTCAGAATAGTGACGCGTCAGCATCGAAAACTGACGATAGTCAATCGGAACTAGATGACAAATTATTAACGGACGAGGAAAATGGTGAGAGAACTGAGCGTAGACCTGCTAGAAGTAGAAAGTCGTCCAGATTCGGTAAGAGGACCATCGAGACTGTTATTCAGATGGATCAGCAGGAAATTGAATTATCTGATTCTCTTGATAGAACTGCCGATGTTGTAGAGGAAAGTATGGGTGGCAATAAAGCAGAGAAATCAGAACAGAAAGCTGGTAGAAATAAAGCATCGACAACGAAGAAATCTGACGAGATGAAATCTTCAGTAGGATCTACAATCGAACTGATCAAATCCGACGAAAAATTAAACGACGATCGACCTTCCATGGATAAAGTTCTAAAGACAATAGGTATACCAGCAGTTCTTTCAGAACATTCCTCTGAGAGTACTCGATTGACAAAAGTTTCAGAGACAAAATGGAAGATCGATGAGAGGCAAGGAGAAATAATAGAGCAAACTGATGACTTTGAGGACGAAGATAGAATTAAGGATGATGACGATAGAACGCCATCGATACAGGAACAAGTTGCGAATTTAATTAAAGAAGCTGAAGGAAACCAAGTGCTTGAAGTTCCGAAAACCGAAGTGGAGAAGCTCCCACCTAAAAAATCACAAATAAAAAAGTTTGAATTGGCGCAAAATGATTTTTTTGAGGGCGACGCCTCCGTAGACAAGAATGTTATACAACCAGAGCCAGAGAACAGGATTGACAAAACTAACGACATGGAGATTGAGATTACGAGAGTTGACACAGATAAAGAGTCTACTGAGATATTTAGTGGACCAGTAATCGAAGAGCAAGTTATTTCAACTGAAGACACAGAAATCTTGGAGGAAAAAATTGAGACTGTTGAACTAATGCAAGAGACTGTAATAGAGGAGGTACCTATTGAGCAGGCGGACATGACTATAGAAAGAGAGTTTTTTGCAGAGAAGGAAAAAGGTGCTGAAGTACAAGAGAATGTGGATACAAAATTGAAACTTGAAGGAGCGAAGAAAACATTACCAAAAACTGAGATGGAAATTGAGCTCGTTCCAAAATCTGAAACTGTGAAAACTCCAGAACCAGCTGCAAAAAGGCCCTCCATGCAGACAAGATACAAAGGCAAATTTACTCCTGAAACTGGATCAAAACCCAAGAAAGACAAAGATTCACATGGTGAAGAGAAACCAGTTAACACTTTCCAGGAGGCATTCCTGAAGACATTGCAGATGGACAAACGTGACAATAAAGTAGTGATAGATGACATCGAGATCACCGTTGGCAGAGGAAAGGTCAAGAAACCTGGAAAGAAAAAGGCCGACGAGATGGATAATGTGAACATCGTACCTGTTACGCAAACTGTTGGCCCAATTAAGAAAGCAGAGAAAGTGACTGCTAATATAGAGAGTGCTGAAGATACTAGCAAGCTTCATGAACAAACTAATGTCTCTGGAGTGGGAGAATTCCAAGGTGTCGAAGTTGTTGTTGAAAAAAATATTGAAATTGAAGCAAAGACAGATGAACCTACTTTAACAATATCTGCAAAACTTCCCACTCCTCCGGAAGTTCCTGTTTCTAAGCGTGAAGTTCAACCAAGTAATATAGAGGAGATTACAAAATCATTGACTCTAGAAGTACAGAAGATGGATGACTCGTCAAGATTGTCTTCTGTGTCGACACCTTCACCTACATCCGATGTCGGGATGCCAGTAAAGAAACGCGAGAAGCCAAGAATCATCGAAAACGTCACTTTGAAAGAGCCAATGATCTTGAAGACAAAACTGCTGGAGAAATTGCCAGCTAAAGGCCAGAAACACAAGCTGGAATTGGATGTCTCAAAACGAGGCGATACAAAGAGCAGCCCACGAGCAAAGATTATGAAGCTTGAACCTTTGTCTCCAAACAGTAAGGGAAGGCAAGTGAAAGTTCCGACTTCGCATCTTTCACTTACTAAAAAGCTTCAAGCTTTAAAAGCAGAGGAGGCTGCTACCACAGCTATGGAAACGCAAAAGGAAAAATTAATTTCCCAGACATCTCAAGGTATGGCATCTGTACCAAGTGAGAAATTCATTCAGCAGAGTTCACAAAGTCTAGCAGACATGGAATTGGATATCAATTCGATGCCTTTCGTTTTGAGTGAAGACGTTTTAACTCCTGAGAATCTTGAGCAGATGCCAGTTGTAATATCCTCAATTATTCCATCTTCTAGCACGATAGCTACAAATACTATTTCATTGACACCAACAACTCAAATTGTTACTCCCAATCAAACACAATTTAAGTCAAACGAAACTGAAAGTACACCGAAAAAGAAAAGTGGTACACCAACTATCTTGAAGAATAAAGCTAAAGCTAAGCCTACCATTACAAATATTAAGACCTTGGTGCCTCCACTTACTGGTGGAGTAAAGGGTTTAAAATTTCAAAACACTCAACCTGGCAAGGCGGCGCCTCTGATATCTCAGAAAAGTGCACCAGGGAAATATGTGATCGTGCAGACTGCTGGAGGAAAACAGATCCGCTACAGTGTCCAGGGAAAACCAGGAAGTCAACAGAAGATTGCTATTCCTTCTAGTAAAGGTGCTGGAAGCGCGCAAATAGTTCAGCAAGGTGGAAAGGTGGTGATTTTGACGTCAGCCCAGTCAGGTCAAACAAAGATGTTACCTTTAAATATCTCTAAGAACCTCGGTGGCAAAGTACAAAGAATTATGACCAGCAAAGGCACAATATATTCTCCAATCTCTTCGCAAGGCATGATGACCTCAAAAACTGTCATTGCTCCGAAAACCGAAGCTGGTACAGCAACAACATCCAAATTGGCCGGACAGAGTCAGAAAATTATTAACACCCAAGGTATAATAACATCGAAAGGAGTATTGACCCCAATTTCAGGTACTATATCAAAGTCAGCTTTGTTGGGTACCTTATCGCAAGGAATTCTTACCAAGGGAGGAATATATACTCCTATAAGTGCATCGTCATTAGCAGGAAAAACAATTATTGGTTCTAAGGCGTTAGTTACAAAAGGTCCAACATATTTGTCACCATTGACTTCCCAAAGTCTAGGTGGAACAAAAACTATTCTAGCTCCAATGACACAGACCATTGCTGGAAAGACTATCCTTAGTAGTCAAGGTATCGTCACCTCAAAGGGTACAGTGCTCACGCCAATTACCGCACAACAAGTAAAAGCCATTGCAGCGAAGACTCCTGCAAAGGGTGGTAAAGTTCAATATTCAACAGTCCCGCAAAAGATGCAAGTACCATTACTACAAAAATGTCAGAAGATTCCGATTTCATCATCATCGTCCCAAATGAGAGTTGCAGGATCAATAAAATCACCAGGAAGTACTATAGTTCTCCAAAATACAGTATCCGGACAGAAGACTTTACTTCATGGAAAGAAGTTAGTGAAGCAAACAGTTGGACAAGGAATGCCCGTACCAGCCTTATCTTCCCAGAGTCCAGGACAGCAAACGCAGCATATGCAACTTCAAACTAAAGGAAAGGTCATCCCTGGATCATCAACAGTACAAAAGGTCGTCATGCCTAGAGGTAGTGGACGACAGTCGAAGAATCAAAAGATTGTCGTCCAGAAGTTGCATGAATCGCCAGTAGCAGTACAGAATCTCCAACAAAAGCAAACTAGCACTGTTGCAAATATACCTTCAGTTACAAAATCCGTTGCTCAACAAAAGCATTCCGCCGGAAGTGTCGTAACACCTAAAGCTGCTACGAAGAATTACACAACATCCGCAAAGAATGCTCAACCAAAGAATTTGCTGAACGTTGCCCTGAACTCCATAAACGTAACATCCCCATCAAGTGCGACTATCTCGACACCGTTGTCACTTCCACCTTTGGAACCAACAGAACCAGAGAAGAAGCCAAGAGTCGAGGAAGTTCCTGAAATCCGGAAGGAGGAACCAAGACTACAATCCGTAGCTTCTACGATGGAACAAACGACTGAAATCCCCATGGATAAAATAGAAGAACCCAAGGTGGCTGCTGCTCAACCGCAGATCATGGCTTTACCAACGGAGAGTGGAGATGGTACCCAGACTTACGTGCTGGTCACAATAGATGAGCAGGGTCAGATTCAGCCATTGGATAACAACGCTTTGATGTCTTTGGAAGGAACGACACAAAATCCGGACGGAACTAGAACTCTGTATATTGATCCAAGTTCTCTAGGTGAAGCTGGAGCTCTGGACAATATAGTTCTGCAGTTCGATAATGGCTGCATGCCTAATCTGCAGACCAGTACCGCAGAATCCAACCAGACAATGATATCCGAGAGTTTCCCATCATCAGAGATCATACAGACGTCGAACCAGGATATCCTAGCAGCCGCTCTAGCAAATACAGACTTCCAGCAGGAAATTGGCTTGCCTGAAAATTCTTCTGGAACTGTAATGAGCTCTGGTCTCACTCAAACCAGTCTTATCAATCAGACCATTTTGCAATCCACGATAATACCCCCAACAGAGCCGATATCTTCGCCTTCGGTTCTGGAAACTTCCTTGACCTTGAACCAACCGATTATGACACCACTGGAAGTGCCCAGCAATTTGTCCATCCAGTCGGAAAGCACTCCAGCTTCAGATGTTTCTACAATACCTTCATCACTCGAGTTACCTATTACTATTACTAATCCAAGTATTTCGTACATCACTGCTGGAGACACGCAAATCCAAATACCTGGAAACTCTATGCCAGATATTGGTGAAATCATGGAGAGTTCAGCGACAGATATGACGCGTACAGAGATACCTGTCAGTACTCAATATTTAGTAATTCCGAATTTGGATGAGAATGTAACGATTGAAGCCCAAGGTATCCAGAGTGGAGCAGAATCTGTTCCGTCTGTTTCTTATTCCGTCTCGATACCTGAGCACATAGTCCTGGATACAACACAAGTACAGACAACGCCATCGATGCCAATAATAGACGACAGTTATTCAGAGGACGCACAGTTTACAGCAACAATGGATACTTCAATGGCCAGTGAACAAAGTTTCGCCGATGTGTCTGTTTCGGAAATGCTTGTCTCGAAGGCTTCTACCATTTCCACTGAGAACGTACCACCACAAGATATAACAGCCACTTCTAAAATAGCTACTACACCTCAAGAAGTACCAGCAACTTCACAGGAGCCAAGTGTAGAAACTGAGACGTCAGCTGCTTCTACTGCAAGTGTTATCCAAGCTGCGACTTCAGAAGAGGTTGAGATCACTAGCGAAGACCTGATGATGCAGCATCCTACAGTATCAACACAGGAAGACTCAGTAATACATCATGACATACCAATGGTTTCGCAGGAAGAAATCAACCAAGAAGTAATAAGCAATGCGGAACCTGTAACAGGTATACAAGATATGTCAATTGAACAACATACAAGTGAGGTAATCACTAGCAGCATGCCTGTAATAGATGAAAATTGTTCAGTGAGTTCAGAATCAAACATTAAGGTCCAGTCTACAATGAGCCTTGAGGTCGCAGATTCAGCTGAAATACCATCAGGCACATCCCAGGACAAAGAAACCAGCAACAAATTGGAGCAACTAATAGAGCCTACTCCAGCTACCTCTCAGGTACCAAGTTCAGTCGAGGATCAGGCAGCAGCTTCAAGTCAGGAAGACGAAAATGTAGTACCTACTCCAGCTTTGCCTTCAGACACATTGGGTAGTGCCCAAGAAAGCACTGTGGAAGTGAAAACAGCTGAACAGACCGAAATGTGCGTGGAGTCTAAAGCTGGGCCAATGGAGGTATCTCAAGTTGACGAACCATCGTCTCATGGTGAGACGAAACAACTGCCTATCGATGATAATGTAGAGATGCATTTTGAGGAAGCCATTGCTGAGACTAGTCAAGAAACGCCGTCTCAGTCGTATGAACAATTCGACGTAGCCATGGCTAATGATTCCATCGAGGTTCCCAGCCAATCTGCTAATAAGCTGGAGAATTCGAGAGAACCTTCACAGTCTGAAGTTTACCAGTCTATGGAAACGGATGAAGCACCAGGTTCAGGGGAGCCACCGACGCAGTCCTTTGAAGATGCCAAGCAGAGCGAAGCTTCTCAGTCTTATGAAGCGTCGACTGAAGAGCAGACCAACGCACCTACACAGTCGTACAACGAAATCATGCAGAGCCAAGATGACAGAACTTCCGTTGACGATACCGTCGACGATCAAAGTTTCCCGACGCAGAGCTACGAGGTGGAGAAAATTGAGAGTATCTCAGAGAACATGGAGACAGACGGAGAGATCAGCCAGGAAGGAAACGTGCCTTCCCAATCGAATGACATTGGTACCGATGGTATTGGTACCTCTTCGGTCTCTACCAATAACTCTGGCGTGAACGAAGATGAAACAGCAAGTTCATCTTACGTTCCGGAAACGCCAGAGAACCAGGAACGCGATCAGGATCAGGAGAGTGCAATAAGTACGTCGTCCTACGAAATTCCGCCTTGCGAGGAATTAAATATTGCCTCGTCGAGCGTGATACCGGATACGTCGGTAGGAGGAGAACATACAAGTATTCATGACAACGGTGTACCGGAAATCCCAACATCGTCCTACAACCTAAATCCTGACAGCAGCTCAACGCACATAGACGCTGTACCAACATCCAGCTACGAGGATCAGGTGATCTTGGAGCAGAACGTCTCAACTTCCTACGAGGTTCCCATCTCGATGCCAGGACTGGAGGAGACGTCATCGCAGAACTTCGTCACGGAGAGCTCAGACGACAGGAACGAGCCGTCGAGTTACTACCCTCATCACCAAGAGGTAACGGCTAGTTATTACGAGTCCGTTCACCAAGAGTCAAATTCTAGACTGGAAGGTGATGATCCCCAGGAAGAGGTGACCCCAAGTTACTACGAGTCTACTCCACGCGATATAACCTCTGAGGCCAGTCAAAGTTACTTTAATCCTGAGGAAGCTACTCCAAGTTATTCCAGCCAGAGCATAACTCCCAGTTACTACGATCCCAGACCGGAAACGGAAGCAAGTCAGAGTTATTACTCGTCGCAGGATCTGGAAAGGACGGAGAGATCGTCGCAGAACGTGGAGGCCTCGCAGAGCTTTTACCAGGAAGCTGCCGATGAGCTGAGATTGAGACAGCAGGGTGAAGCTACGCCGACTTACTCAGCACGGTATCCGGTCGACTACACCCTGGCCAACTCCCCGATCGAGAGGCATGACCTGGTGGAGAGCTCGGTGCCTGCTACCAAGCCTGCAGAAAGGTAATATATCATTTGAACAGGCCAGGATTAAAGAGAAGATTTCGAACGCCGTTAAGAAGAGTTGTTCGTCATTCAGTTTTTTTTCGTTACAAAATGGACTATCCCACGAGATAGGAAATGATAAATGGACGCACGAAGTCTATTTTCAAGTGTACATACAAGTATAAGTAAGTAAGTGGTTAGATATAAGGCTAATAATAGATTCTTATTATAATTTATATCTAGATATATCGAATGCGGATCTAATCCGTGGTTAGAAACGCGATATATTATATACATACAACAACAAAAAAAAACATTGTAGATTATGAAGGAATGTGGTTTCGTTGCGGTACAGTAAATGACTTTTCTTTTTTTTCAATTGCTCTTTTTTTTTTTTTAAATTACGTTACGATTCTATGATCGTTTACTATGTGGTTTTTAAGACTGGGTGCAAGTTGATGGTTATTACATTAAGGAGAAAATATTACTTTAATATCCTTGTTTGAACCCTCATGTGCGTTACACGATTTCTCACTAACTAATATCGGACAACTTCACAACCCTGTGTCAAAGTCATTAGAGTAGTAGTAAGATTTACGGAACGCGATTTTTAAATCGTGAATCTTTTAAGTGAAGAAGAAAGAAAAGAAATTTAAAGAAAGTGCACTTTGGGACGTTGCGTAACATAATCTAAAGTCGTAGAGCGATAGACAGTTTATGACTGGGGGGGAGGGGTCTCATTTCTACTAAAATCCATAAGAGATTAACCCCCTAAGTTGAAAAAAAATATATAACCATGTACGGTCGCGCTACGATCTTTTCCGGGTATTGTGAAGAGACTTCGAAAAATTTTCAGAATATTTTTACACCGTCGCGAATCTTTAAGGAGAATCGAAACTAAAAATTTACGTGGCAAACACGCCGTTTAATTTTACTGCTACTCTAAGATCTGAAGTTGTAGCGAATCGATTCTTCGTTTTCTTCTGACTTTTGGATTCTCAGATAAAATAACCTCTTGAGCGATAAAGCAGACCCTTCGAACAGCACAATTGTATATTCGTCGAATTTGTTCGAAATGCATTCAGCGAAAGCAAAAACAAGAAAAAAATTACGGTTTTAAAAAAAAAAACGAAGAATTCGAAGCTACCGATTGAAGACTTATTTGTGCAGATAATTTGCACGGTTCTTCCTCCGCTCGAGTACTCTTGTAATACGTCATTGCGAATTCAAGACTTTCTAGCCAATAATCAATCAATATTGTGTTTTATTATTCGGCTTAGACAATTCAATAGTGAAAGGAGAGAACGAAAGATGATAGATAATAATAAAGAAAATGTTCGAAAAGCGTTCCAAGTATCGAGCGGATCGGGCATCGTGCACGTTAGGCTTAGCATTTAGTTTGTAGAAAATAGCTTATAAACGATTATGAAAAAAAAAATAAAATAAAATAAAGAAGCCTATTATTTGACGTATGCCACTGTGTAATCTGTGTGTTACGAGATAACATAAGAAGAAGACGAAAGGTTTTCGTAGATTCTAGGAAATGACGTCCCGTTTGAGATAAACAGAGCTCGAAAAACACTACGTAGTCCATTAAATAATAAAAAGATGTTGCTCAACCTTTTCGAACCTTCGAATCAATCGCATGGAACAATTAAATCATTCGTATCTTTCAGTATTAAATAAACGTTAAATAGAATTTCTTTGACGTGACATTTTCTTTATTGATGTCACGCACGTAAAAAGGCATTCATTTTCTTCTTTTTTTCTTTCTTTTCTTTTTTACGCGAACGTTGGCCTTTCTCGCACTTACACCTCAAACGCGACAGATTTCCTACGATCTTCTGATAATAAATATATTCTTTATAGTCTCATGTTATTCAGAATAAATATATGTTTTTATTTCTCGTGGCGTTTTTAATCATGGTCACGCTTGTACATATTATGTTGATAATGTAATCGGGGACAAAACAAAAGTTAATTATAAATTGCTACAATTCGTCTTCTAATTAGAGCCAGAAGCATTGTAAGAATATTGTGCAAATTCGATTGCTACCCCCTCCTCCTTTTCCCTGCCCCCCCCTCCCAAATCAAGGCATTTTATAAAGGCGAAGAACTGAAATCGTTAATGTTTCCTTATAATCATTCTTTAAATTCCTTTTTTGTTTTATATATATAAATATATATACACACACATTTTGCATGTAAGAGAGTGAAAAAGGCATCAAGCGTATCTATGGGAAAAACAGAAATACATAATTATATTATTGTCGGAGAAAGAGTTGCTGCTTTTTTTTTCTTTCTTTTTTTCTCTTTATTATTATACTTCTTGTTCTTGGTCTATCGCGAACTGAATATAGCCTCTTCTTTATTTCCGAAAGCTGACTAACGAATGACGGGGTAGATTCAAGCGACAGATGAATAATGTAGTGCTACCATGAATTGTATCAACGTTAATTTGATATTTTCAACGCTAACAATTAATATTTTTTAATTACTACAGTGTGCACCACATACACGATTGTAACTATGAAGTAAATAAATATACGAATATTTACATAACAGATAATTACCTATGTACAATTCAGATATGTTTACGTTCTCTTTTCAATCTTAGGGGTAGCCCGACTTGAATAAACTATTTCACCCGAAAGAAGAAAGTTGTATAATTCTTTGCAGAGTGATTGGTAGAAGTGATTTCAGCTTTTATATATTGTTACGTTACGTTTAATATAATTATTAAAGGTGTTCCTGCTTTTATAATAAAGGAGATACGAGGATTATAAAGAAACTTTGATAGAGTGCTTGAAATTTTTATCAAATAATTATTATTTAAAATAATCCCCAAAATACAATAAATTATTTTACATTTATGGATGCATTGTTCATTATGTACATGAAATATACAGAGAATGACTAAGGAACACAGTCTTTGAAATAATCCCTGGTATGATCAGCGGTTAATTATTTGCGCCAATATTGCGCGAATTTATGAAGCTGCTCTACCAGCGCTGCCATCACTGCAGTTACTGATAAATCCAAGAGATTTTGAACATAGTGCACAGCTTCCTCGTCGCTCAGATCCAATCGTAGTTTGTCTTGTACCTTTTTAACTGCCTTGTCTGGTTCCAATGCGATATCCGGTACACTTGCATCCACCATTAAGGAGAATAAGTTTAGCATTAAATTAGCATGCCTTCTCAGGTGCAAAAAGGCAGTGTAACACTGCTTCCGGAATTCATGATAATGTTCTGAACCGACGCCGCCCATGGCTTCGACCATTTCCTTTGACAACTTCATTGGCGGCGGCAACGGTTTTGGATCTCTACCCAATATATAGCCGAAGTCTATGTGGAAGAGTTTTCCTGGGGACGAAAATTGTAATTTAATATGACGTATTTTATATTTTTCGA
Source organism: Cephus runcator (assembly GCA_030142495.1). NCBI lineage: Eukaryota > Metazoa > Arthropoda > Insecta > Hymenoptera > Cephidae > Cephus > Cephus runcator. Next base: position 762,484 of record JARQTC010000102.1, on the reverse strand, counting down.
TATTTCAATTTGAAGACGATTCTGTGTCACTTCAATAGTAGTTAACCCATAATCACAGAAGATACAAAACGGCGAAAGAATTGAGTTAAGCAAGATAAATAGTTACTAAAGAACTTGGATTAAAAGTGCGAAAAAAAGAGATTACTTGAAAGTAGTATTTTAAAATAATACCTGACGTGGTTAGAAGTAGATTATCCAAGTGTCTATCACCAACGCCCAGGACATATGTTATGATACAATAGCCAGCTGAAAGATTTCAAGTGAATTGATGATTTTTTAGAAATACGGATATTTTCAAAGTTAATCTTACCACAACTTCGTACGTAAGTATCCATTACTTCCGGTGCTACGCCGTATGGAGCAGTTTCTGAAGGATGATGTTTTCGGAAAAAGTTCAATATCGAACCTTCACTGGCTAATACTTCAGCGACAGTTATAGATTCGATAAATTGTAAAAATCCATGTCTCGTACTTGTTGCCAACACCCTACAAAAAAAAGTTAGAAATAAAGTCATTAATTTTTGCAATCTATTACACAAATTTTATGTACAACGTTATCTTTACCTATAAGGTGTCAATTTTAAATCCAAGTTTTCCCGTCTAAGTAGCTTATCCATTAGTGCTATAGTTTGCAAGATTAATTGATCCTGTCGTAGGTCATCTCCATGTTTAAAAATAGCAATATATTCCGTATTTTCCGCAGTTAAGAAAGTCAGCTTCGACGGCATAAGTGCTGATTTAAATAGACTGGCCCTACGCAATTAAAAATATATTAATCGATCGGTGCCTTTCGTATCTAAAAAAGAGAAATACTAAATAATAACAAAGTTTCTTACTTTTCCGGTATTATTCCCTTTATACAAATCTCTGGATCAAGTGGAAAGGGTATAGGTTCAAAGTTTGAAAAGTTGATTTTAAAAGTTGGATCAGGGTCGGCCAGTAAGGCTCTTAGTCTGTCAGTTTTTCTTTTTCGATTTCCACTTTCTCTAGCAACAGCTTTTACAAGCGACACCAGCTGATCGATAAATATTTTCTGTCGCGATAGAAATGCTCGCCTTTTCTGCCAGATAGCGTTACCTTGCGCCAACGTCGTTGAGAACATTTTCATTACAGTGATATACATTTCACGAACACGGGTGTCCTGCTTGGCGGTTATTGCAGGATCAGCTTGATCCTCGCATTCGATTAAAAGATACCAATAGAAATAGTTGGCCAGCGTTGAATTTTGACATGCTCTCGTAATCAAGAAGGACGTCAGATCCATAGGAGATTCTTGACTAGACATCAGAGCGTTTCCCGTTTCTGATTCGCTTGACTGTAAAATAAAATTGCATAGCACAGATTCTTTTAAAATATAACGATAAGAACTAACCGTTGTCATAGGCGTCGAGGAAGAATGATCAGTAACTCTCGAGTCTCGATCAAACTTATTACTCTTATCAGAATCTTTTTCTTTGATAATCAACTGACTAGCAGCTTTTATGCTTTCGAAATTCTCATATTTTAATGCTTGCACCAGCTGCAGAAGGTACAGCATCAGATCGTCGTCAGGTGCCTGACTTAAACGAGCGATCGCATAACATCTCACAGCAGGATGTGTAAAAGCTGGACCCAGGAGTTCCAAAGCGTCTTCCGGATCTGGTGGTGCCCAAAGTGCCAACATTTCCAAGGCCTGACGTTCCTCTCCAGCTACTTTCCAGTTGACGCATTTCACAAACTTGGTTAAGGCCTTCTTCTGGTTGGATAAATAAAAACGGAACTTCCAAATGAGATCTTGCTCTTCGGTGGAGAGGGCTGTTGTTGGAGGATAGGCTAATATCGTGTTCAGAGCGTCACGCACGCTGGAGGTTGGTTTTAACTCCCTGGTGTTTCCACCACTACGTAGACTACGTGCTAGTTTATGATGTTTGGCCTCTACAAGATTTTCCTGAGAAAAGTATGAGTATATTAATCATCAAAAAATATCTGCTTGTCACTCTTAATAATTATATTTCTCACTGACATTATTCGAAAGCTTTGAACTTCTGCGATAAAACATAATCCTGTGTCACAAATATTTTTAAAAATTTGAAATGATCTTTTTAAGACACACATCAATTCTTATGATACTTATATTCTGTATGGCTATGTTATTAGTACTAATACTTGAAATTTGCACTGAGTTACCTGACCAGAATTTCTTGCTCGGCAGACGAAATAAAAACTGTAAATACTTTCTTTTGATAATTCCTCGAAACACGTTGACAGAGATTTAAGTATTACTTTTGCAAGTTGAGAGAACACTGTCTGTATACTGGTCAGCCATTTAAACATGTTACTTGTAAATAGTATCTTACATACTATGGCTTCGGATTAGACTAGATCTTATACTGTGTATCATTTAAGAAATGTACACTCTAACCCTGCTTCTTAATCAGTTTAATTGAACCTTGACAAGATTTAGGTAAATGGTGTTAATGCTATAGTTCTTACAAGGTTAAAGGACTATAAAGTACTAAGTTTATCTTAGTGTACAAACAGTTATTCAATTAAATGTAACGTGTGACACTTGTGTTGTGAATTTCTTGACTTTATTTATATGGTGCTTCTAATATAAGTATCGTCGATACTTACCTGCAGAATTTCATAATCCGGGAGAGTAACAACGTCTGGTTGTGATCTATGCTGGACCACTTCGTCTCCATCCTTCTCGTAATAGACAATGGAGTACTATATGAGAAATAAAAAAATATTTAATAGTCTACTTTATAAACAAGTTACTACCTCTAATACATCTATAATAAAAAGGTACGTTAAATATTTTTGGTAGTGGTAAACAATTATTTTTTATATATAATGAATAAACTAAATGTTAATTACAAGATCCATTCTGCTCAGTGAATTCCTTCACTATTACTGACTGATTAATTAAGAAAACTCGGGAATCAAATCAAATGATTATATATCTCATAGTACGTGATATTTGAAGATATCAGAACCTACTTTAAAGTATTTAGGAACGATAAGATTTAAATTGATAGCTATCTTGGCTCGGGAATTGATACAAGCATTTTATGAACATTCATTATCAGGTTTTCAAAGGCAAATGACAATGTATTTCAATAAAATTAAGATTTCTCATACCGGGACGCCATCCATTGTAACTTCAGGAAATTCCAGCATCAGATAGAGATATTCTGATGCTCTTTTCTCGCGCTCGTTGATTAGTTCAATTTCTCTAAAGGTTAATCGGTCCAACCAATCAACCTTACTCATCTGACCATTTCTGTGCTTTTTAGCAAGCTTGGCTAATCGTTGCATTTGCTCCTTTCCATGATCTCTAGCTTTGCCTGGTGTCGTTGTAGGATAAGAACCATCTGCTTCCACTCCCGGCCATACTCTTAAATCCAGCATCCCCTGACGGAATACACCATGTTTTCCAAAAAAAGAAATTGTCGTGCCACCAATGGGAACTTGTCTGCCAGGTCCCGCACAGTCATACAAAGTAACACAGAGCTGAGCATCTCGTGGCAGGTCAGAGTACGACATCGGTAGCGTGACCCATTGATTCCAACTATAAACAAATATATTAATCACTTAGCAATAATTCAAAGATTATTACAATGTTATAATTAGAATGTGTCATACTTCCAGCGAGATGTGAAATGCTTATATGCTGTGTAGATAGGCAGAGCAAGAGGGCGACCACCAGCCCAGACTTGCAATGATGCTGCTAAATCTCCTCGACCCCCACCAGCTCCGTAAAGACCAGAATATTTTAGCATTGGATCCAAAAGCAGCTTATCATATTCAGGACGCTGTCTTTTGCCCTCTAATGTTCCTCTGGCAAACGATAACATTTCTGATGAGATATAATTAAACAACAGATTAAAAAGTATATGATTGCACCAATAATTAATATTTTGTCATGCAACCCTGACATTTGTTCACTAGACATAATATTTTATATGGTATATCCTTGTATATATTTTATTACAATCTTTTTTTATTCGAAACTACAGCTGTTTCTCCTTGCAATTGTCGACAAGATGCGTCGATATTAACCTAATCAGCATTAAAGCGTCAATCAGTAAAAGACAAATATATGATCCGTACATTTTTATCTGTATCCTAGTGTCCAAGGAAGAACTGTACACGTAGAAAAACTTATCATTAATATCCTCCATTTGGTTTTCTTAATTATAAAAGATCTGCAACGTATTATGCGTTTCACTTTGCATCTCCTGTCACTTTGGTAGAGTATTCGTTTTTTGTTTCTTTTACATTGTAAAAAAGAAGTTCAATGCTGGCGCCATTCATTATTTAACAATGAAAGTTCTTCCTCGATTAAAATAAAAATTGACGCTTCACCGGTAAAACAGAAATATGCTTATGAATTCTGCATTAGGATTAACAATTTTAGTCATATGAACTAAACTTTATGTTACATCCGAACCTTGAATTAATTGAAGACGAGCCCAAATCTCTTACCTACCTGATCCAGTAGTGTCAGTTGCCGCCACTCATAACGCAAATGTTACAACCTTCGTGATTGATGATTAACTCTGGAGAAGCCGCGGCAAGGATATTTTTTTCGAAAAATTAATTAATATTTTAACATCGAGAAAATACTAGTAACGAGTGTCAGCTTTCTGAGGTGAACGACAACTAGTGCGCTCAATGGGAACGGGAGACATGCTAGAACTAGCACATAAGTTCTAGAAGGAGTTGAAATACCACACAATTTCAGACATAGTACTTATACGGGGAAACTGAATCAGAGCAAGAGGCGCGTTTTGCGCCTCAAAAAATTTTGCAATTTCAATACTTCTAAGTGTTTCTTGCTATGGTTTTTGATTTCTAAGTGTTAATATAGAAATTTAATAGAATAACGATTATGATATTTCAATTTTAGTTGTAACCGTTTTCAAAATTTTACAAAGAATAAATTTAACTTTAGTCTACTCCGTATTTATTGTGAGATCATTGTAAGATTTTTATTTAGCCTTGATTTTATATTATTCATTTATTTTCGGATGTTCTGAACTTTCTAGACTTCTGTACAGGTAATTTCTTCTTTCTTCTTCTCGCGGGATATTCTTCAGTCAATCATCAATTGTGAGGTTTGGAATACTTACGCTATAAGAACAGCAACTGACACTACTAACAGAGATGAGTGGGGAGATGCACAACGCTCCGGTTTTAGGCGATACCAAAAGCATGGCGCTAAATCGTAGCGGC
>JARQTC010000102.1:727565-757071 GCA_030142495.1 Cephus runcator | reverse complement strand
ATACAAATTTCTGATTGGCTAATAGCGGAGATAAACCGAGTTTAAACAATAAACCGTGTTTGTGGAACCGGGCCTTAGTAATGAAGTTATGTTTTAAGAGAAATTATGTATTACTATTTTTAATGTAGTATACCAGACTCTATTCACTTAATGAAGGTAAAATAACTTATTTCTTCGTATTTTTATATGACTAGCTAACATAAAAAGGCAGAAAATGTGCTTTCACAGTTAAGTTTCCGCTGCTCGCTTCTCGCTTCCCGCTGCTTTCGGTCGCAATGAGCCCGTAGCGTTGTGCGTCTCCCTACTCATCTCTGGTTCGAACGATGATGTCGACTATCTAGATGTATATTTTATCAGTGCACAATGCTCAACCAATTTCTATTGGTGGATGCCGATTTCACTCTTTTCTAGAACAGTCACGCGTGAATTTGGTAGTTTGGTGTGGTTTTTAACTCATTTCAGTGAAATTAAGAAAGACTAAAGACAGAAGAATGTTTGGTCCAGGCTCATCGCCGATTGTGGTTTTAAGTGAGTTGAAACTCAAGTTAGCGATCTTAATTTGTTTTTGGAGTTGTTGAATTATTTATTTATACGATGTCGTACTCTCTCGCAATTGCAGGCCAGAATACGAAACGAGATTCCGGGAAAAAGGTCCAGAAAGAAAATATTCAAGCCGCAAAGGTGAGTTTTGAAGTTTCCTTTTAAGGATTCCTTAGGTGGATAACCACCCACGTGGACGACGAAGCCACTCCTTACGAGAATTCAATAAGCTGCCGGCGTGCCACCACGCTGAGCCCTCTGACATTACTAATTTCCATTTTTGGAAATAGAACTCTTTAAGACTGTGTGGTTGCATCCTCCATGTATCTCACATATTACATGTCCATATATGGCTTATATAATTGTTTTTTCGTGAATTTATTAAAATATATTAAGTTTATGTATAATGTTATTTTATTTTCTTAAAAGGCAATAGCGGATGTTATCAGAACATGCCTTGGTCCACAAGCTATGTTGAAGATGTTAATGGACCCCATGGGTGGTATTGTCATGACAAATGATGGAAATGCCATTCTTCGTGAAATTACAGTACAACATCCAGCTGGAAAGTCCATGATTGAGATTGCAAGAACTCAGGATGAAGAAGTAGGAGATGGTACTACATCGGTAATTGTATTAGCTGGAGAGATTTTGGCTACTGCTGAACCTTTCCTTGAACAAGGAATGCATCCTACTGTTATCATACGAGCTTATCGTCAAGCTTTGGAGGACATGGTAGCAATCTTGAATGATCAAATTAGTATTGAACTAGACCGTAATGATAGAACCAAGTTGGCACAAGTTGTAAAGTCTTGTGTGGGTACTAAATTTATTGGACGCTGGTCTGATTTAGTCTGTGACATTGCTTTGGATGCTGTTCATACAGTGATGCTTGAGGAGAATGGTCGACGAGAAATTGACATAAAACGTTATGCCAAAGTGGAAAAACTTCCAGGAGGCAGCATTGAGGACAGCACTGTACTCAAAGGTGTAATGGTTAACAAAGATGTGACACATCCTAAGATGAGACGTTATATCAAGAATCCCAGAATTGTGCTCCTAGATTGTCCATTGGAATACAAAAAAGGAGAATCACAAACTAACGTTGAAATCCTTAAAGATACTGATTTCACCAGAATGCTTGAGTTGGAAGAAGAGTATATCAAAAAAGTTTGCGAGGACGTTATAGCAGTGAAGCCTGATGTAGTTTTCACAGAGAAAGGAGTAGCAGATCTTGCACAGCATTATTTACTGAAAGCTGGAATTTCAGCTATTCGCAGAGTTAGAAAATCTGATAACAATAGAATTGCCAGAGCTTGTGGTGCTACAGTTGTCTATCGTACTGAAGAATTACGTGAAGAAGATGTAGGAACAGGAGCAGCGCTCTTTGAGATCAAGAAAATTGGAGATGAATACTTCTGCTTTATTACGGAGTGCAAAGATCCAAAAGCTTGTACTATCATTTTAAGAGGTGCCAGTAAGGATGTCCTGAACGAAACCGAGAGAAACTTGCAAGATGCTCTTCATGTAGCCAGGAACCTTTTGATTGAACCAAAACTGGTTCCAGGTAAGATATAAAAACTATATTCAAAATATATGGAATCATTTATTCTAAAATTTGATACAGGTGGAGGAGCTGTAGAGATGTCTGTGTCTCGGCTACTCAGTGAGAAGGCAGCAGGTCTTGCAGGAGTTGAACAATGGCCATACAAAGCTGTGGCACAGGCCCTTGAAATCATCCCCAGGACTCTGGCACAGAATTGTGGTGCAAATACCATCCGTACTCTAACTGCATTACGTGCCAAGCATGCTACCGGAGGAACGACTTGGGGAATTGATGGTGAGACTGGAAAAGTCGTAGATATGCAGGAACGAGGAATCTGGGAACCTCTTGCAGTAAAACTTCAAACCTACAAAACTGCCGTCGAAACAGCTATCCTTTTGCTGAGAATCGACGACATTGTATCTGGAATTAAGAAAAAGGGTGCTGAAAACGAACCACCAAAACCCAGTCAACTGTCTGAAGAATCTATGAAGGAATAATTATTAACCAACCCTGTATCCGTTGAATTTTATAACCTTGGTATTGCTTAGCTTTAAACTTAAATTTCATTAATCATGCCAACTTATAATTATTATTACAACTCATTTCGCGTTAGCACATAGCACATTTCAGCTGAGACGTTACCTCGTATTTTCAAATAATAAAAAACGGCGTTTATAAATCTGATATGCGTATTGTTCTCTTATATTTAAAAAAAAAATACCTCACATTCCTATTTTTCAATAATCGTAATTAAATATCTGAAATGAATTAATAAACGATTTTAGAAATCCATGCACAAGAGGAAAAGTTATTACGAACCCATTATAACAGAGCATGTAACGTTAAAGTGAGAGGCGGATGATTATCCATGGAATTTCCTTCCCACGCAATCCACTACTCAAGGTAACGTTATTATGCTGATTGAACTGAAAAAGGAAGCATACAGAAGTATCCGCGACCGACACCAAGTCGGGTAATTTTGAAACGATAACTGAAAGCAGGAAGTGAACATTATTTTTATATCTACAATATTGTGGTAACAATATACAATTTTAGAATGATTGTGAATGTGTAGATAGCTCGCAACCGATAGGGTTTCCTTGGTTAAATGTTTATTGGCAAGCAGTGAGTATCTCGTGCATTGGAATCCAACGGTTAACTCTAAACGAATAATTCCAAGCGTTATAAAGTGATATTTAAATGGATTATAAAATAAAATCGTGATAAAAAAAAGATTCATTTAATGAAACGTCAAAAGGAATGTGTTGTCTGCTAGGAAGAAGGTGGCGTCGCATATATTGATTGTGTGAGGGGTAGTGCGGGGTGGCCGGCATGCCAAAGGCCGACAGATCCCACTATTTTTCTAACGGTCTCGCGGAAAATCGCAGCCTAAGGTGATAAATGAAAGATTCGTAATGGACGGGAGATGATGCCGGGCACCTCTCGTCAAACGGGAACTCCCAGCGGTGGTAAATTTTATTGAATTTTCGTACTTTCCTGTTGCTACGTGGATATATTCACTCCGCTTGACAGATGTTTGACATTTTCCGGTTAGTCGCGAATCCTTTCAAAATTATCGCTGCAAGGACGGCCGAATTTTATGGGCTTAGTCCTTACAGATATTTTCTTTATAGCATTTCGCAATAAAGGAAATATTACGCGATTGAACACGACAGTTATCGTATTATAGATTTTTGGGTGTTTTTTACGTTCCGTGGTAACAATCGTCTTGTGATTTAGCCGCTATGCAAATATTTGAATTTACAACTGAGATTAGATAATTCATGACACTGATGCTGAATGATTGGGAACATAATTATATCTTTTTATCTCCTTTTACCTTTTTCAACATATAATTGTGGCAATTATTCCGTAATTAATTAGTGTGTGATTATAAATATTAAATAGGACCTGAATGGGACACGTTGATGGAGGTTCACCATGAGCCAATTGAAAAGCATTATGAATTGTTGGAGGAGATTGGCAAGTATGTCACTTTTATTGTTATTAGCAGCACTTAGTGCAATTCATTTTTTTACTCTAATTAGTCTAATGAGTTTCTATCTATACAAAGTGGATTATCATTTTTTGTTTACAGAGGACAATTTGCTGTGGTACGAAAATGTATGGAAATACAAACTGGCAATGTTTTTGCTGCCAAAATTATGAGGAAACGCAGGGTAGCCAGGGGTGTGGCTGCAGCGGATATTGGTGAGTTTCGTTTAAAAAACAACTTGTAATGCAAAGGTATATAGTGTTTTATATAATATATATTTGTTTAGCTCGAGAAGCTGGTCTCCTAGCAAGATTAAGGCATCCTAATATTGTGTCTTTGCACAAAGTCATAGATACTGGTACAACAGTGGTATTATTATTAGAATTGATCTCTGGCGGAGAATTATTCCACTGGACGCCATCAAGTGAAAGTGAAGCAGCGCATGTAGTAAGACAAGTTTTAATGGCATTAAGTCATTTACATTCCCATCATGTGGCTCACTTGGATATAAAGCCTGAAAACATTCTTCTTTCCACACAACCACCGATGCCCAGTATAAAACTTATAGGTATGTCTGTCATCCACAATAGCAGTTGCAATTTTTCTATAAAATTACATGGATATTTTATTTAGATTTGGGTTTGTCTCATCGTTTGGCTCCTGGCTCAGAGCATAGGGCATTGTTTGGCACTCCTGAATTCGTCGCACCAGAAATTGTAAATTACGAACCATTAAGTTTAGCAACTGATCTTTGGGCAGTCGGAGTATTAACTTACATTTTGCTGAGTGGTGCATCTCCATTCCTAGGCGACGATAAGCAGGAAACTTATGCAAACGTTGCAGCATGCCAGTATCAATTTGATAAAGAGTACTTTAGCACAGTTTCTGCAATTGCCAAGGATTTTATAAGATCCTTGCTAGTCAAGGACCCAAAGTAAGTTATCAAAAGTGTTCTTAACGGTAAGAAGTACAATATAAATACAAAATATGTTTTAAAAGTAACACCTCTTATTATCTTCCATAATTTTTAGGCGAAGAGGAAGTGCGGAGTCGTGCCTTAAACATCCTTGGATTCTGACGGTGCGTTCCAGATGCCAAGATCTAAACGATTGTTATTCTTAAGATTGTTATGCTTCCTTGCGATTCACGCGTTTTGTCACTCAACCTGAGTGACGTATTCGTTACAGTGTAATGATTGACGTTAATGCCAGTCACCTTGTAAAGTAATTTTATATATATATATTATATATAAATACGGATTACTTTCGATACAATATACACATATAAGTTAGTAGAGAAAATATTTTTCTTTAATAAAATCAAACACCTTAACAATTGAAAGCATTTTCGTAAAAGCTTAAAAAACATTGCGAAAGAAATACACTCGAGAAATTCGTGCATGTAACGAAACTTAATTTCAAAATAAAATCAGGTACAACACAGATGATACAATGTCAATGACAATAATAGTAACCGTAACAATAATCGTCTTCACGGAATTAATCTGGGATTAACGTCGCTCAAAGTAAGCCGTTACTGTCAAAAGTAAGACTGCCAGCATTTCTTTGTCTCTACAGTGTTTTGCGACATCAAATCAAACTTTTAAGGTTTCGATAATTTTATTTAATTAATTAGGAATCAGAAGGATCCCAAGGTCTTGGAGGAGCAATGATCAGCGCCGTAAGACGCGGTTGCGTCGAAGCAGTTTCCCAATTGCTTCAACAAGGTGCTCCATTGGATGCTAAGGATTTGGTAATTCTTTATTGTACTATTTATAATTATTGTTCATTGTCATTTTTATTCAAATATGTTAATAATACTTAATCGCATTTCAGGAAGGTGATACACTTTTACATATTGCCTGCGAAGCCGGCGACGAGGAGATGGCTTCTCTTTTAATAGAAAATGGTGCCGAATTAGATATCCCGAATGAAAAGGGTCTTACACCACTACACGTGGCAGCCCGACATGGTCACATAAATCTTGTGAGACTCTTGTGCCTTGCAGGTTGTGACGTGGATAAAACAAATCGTGGAATCCGAGCCGACGTGACGGCTATCAAGTATGGTCATCTGGATATTGCGAGCTTGTTAGACAAGTTGAGAAACGTGGGTGTTCTGTTTATCATTATCCAAGTTTGAAGTATCGCGTTTCAAACTGCGCAATTGATGGAAATTGTATTGCAGTCAACACAGAGAGAAAATTTTATAAGACAACTTCAGCCTACGCAGAGACCCATTGACCGTCTTCATGTTCGACTCCTGGGGCACTGCGCTTCAGGAAAATCTTCTCTTGTTCGATCTTTGAAATCTGGTATCTTCAGTTTTGGCTTCTTTAGACGATCCAGAAGTCAAAATTATACTCCTAAGGTGAGTCAGTGATTCATTTTTTACATACAATGAGTTTTATACTATGAGGACATTCTCATGATTCTGTTCAATCTTTTTAGAGGGATTTAAGCATTGAACTGGATGTAACTAGTAAACATGGCTCACTCAGTTTTGAATATAGTGACAATGAGTATGAAGGAACTCCAGGAGTTGAATGTACTCGAGGACATGCAGGTCAGTTAAATTTATTATCATACAATCATTTTAACGAATGACAATAATTATATGCTTTATATCATTAGGAGGAGACTGCGTATTTTGGGAATTATGCGGCAGGGAAGAATTTCTAGCATCTTATCACTATGTACTTACATTTCAACTACCTGCTGTGCATCTCATAACTATCAGTCTTAGAGAACCTCCGACAGTTCAGCTGCAACAGGCCAGATTTTGGTTACGTTTTATCTTGGATCGCATTCCTCCAAATAATATTGGTAAGACAATACACTTGATGCTGACAAAAAAAATTGGCTTTACATTTTTCTCAATAATTTCCATTTTATTTTTCCTTTCAAGGATTTGCTGGTAGATTCAACGAAGTCAAGGTAATCCTGGTGGGCACTTATGCACCAGAATCACCAAATCCAAGCGGAAATGGAACAAACTTACTCTCGCCACTACTACCGTTTTTACAAGAATTTACATCAATTTTGGGCGATGAACCTCAAATGGTAGCTTTGGATGCTACTAATCCTTCTAGTCCAGGCCTAAAGCTACTTCGATCCTACTTAAACAACGCACGAGCTGAGTTTGTGGAGGTGAAGTATAATTTTGATTGTTCTTATTAAAAGAAGGATTTATAAGAAAATATTTCCACTATTGCAATTATTATCCAAGCGATTATCAATCGCGTAAAAGTCAAGAGTGTCTTACAAGATGAGGAAAATATTGATAATCTAACCTGCTTTACAATCTCATTTTATTTAATGATTATAATTTCTTGCTAATACGCATTTCTCTTTGTTCTCTCTTATTCATATTTATCGATTTTGAGATATGCCAGCAAATGCACGGCGTCGCAGCATGTTTCGGTACACGTATTTTTGAAAACAGGGTTGTCCATGGTTACGTTTCGATGAAATGGCACTGTCTTAAAACAACTGTTATACACGTATACGATCACAGTATCGACTCTGTCACCAATTAATTGATCTTTCTGTCCTCACAGTAAGTGTATTTGCAGTATCGAATTGGATATACAAACTCCTTTCTTATTATTACATTAAAAACTAACAAATTTGGCATGAGTCGATCATCGATATTTGTAATATAAAGATGCATGAGATTTTTACAAGCATCAAATCTTCCTGTATTTTAATACGATGTTAACAAATTAATACTTTTCCTTTTTGACATTGAATTATGTGATTTCAATATAATTCATATTTGATGAATATGTGTACCCTGTATAAATTGAGGGAACGATGTAAGAGCGAGCTAAGATATCTTAGTGTTGTTCGTCTGGTCGTCGAGTTGTACTGACAACAGCCTTAATGCATGCAACGCATGATGTAGGATGGACCGGAAGTCGGAGAATATTTTCTTCGACGTGACACGTCGCGTGCAGCGGCCATGTACGCGCCCCTGGCGAATCTTGATAAACAGGTCGATCACATTTCTCATTTCCTTTGTTAAATTTGTTATGTAATGATCGATGTTTTGGTAGATGCTTTGTGTATTGTCCCTTTAATGTATATAGATATATACGTAATTATGTATGCATCTTATCATGCAACGCATTAATTTAATGAAACGTACATTGTTCTAGTCTTGCGTATTGATGTGAGATCTGTTTATAGTCCGATACAAACAATTTATTAATTTTAATGTGTTTTATTACAGGGCGCCCTGGCGTGGACGGGTCTTGCTGAAGCCTGGAGAAATTATATTCAGGCTCTAGAAGACCCTCCAGTGATGTTTACTTTTGATGAGTTTATAACGGAAGTTAGGAAGATCAATCCTCTGGTTTCTCTAGAGCATTGTAAAATACTTACGCAACAGCTGCAGGTACTTTGTTTTATATTAGATTTTGTTATAGTAAATTAGAGACGGCAGGGACGAATGGTATCGAATAAGAATTGGATATTGAACGTTTTAGGCTCTTGGAGAGTGTTTGATTCTACCTGGTGACCTCATTGTTTTGTGTCTCGATTGGCTGTGGAAAGATGTAATAGGATGGCAATTGAGTCCCGAACAAAGAGGACGTCTTGGAGGACGCACCACTGGGGTTTATACGTTGGAAGACTTTCAAGCCCGGTGTCCTTGTCCTGCTGGTCAAGCTCTGCAAGTTTTACAAGCCGTCAACCTGTGTGTTCCAGTATGTATAAATCGTTGATAGTTCCGTCAATATGTATAATTATGGTTGAGATTTTCGAAACAAGTAGCTGCTCTATATTTCAGTGCGAGGTAGACGACGATGAAGTGGAATTTGAAATTTCATGCTTAAATTTGGTAGAACGTCTTCCCGGTCTTTGGGAACCATGGAAACCTTGTCCAAATGCTTTTCCGCATGCAGGAGTTCGTCTCTGTCCGGGAGAAGCTTCTTTGTATCATCTATCACCTATATTTCCTCATTTTCAGGTAACTCAATGATAGGATTGATCATTACGTTTGATACGTATACTATAATTACATATTGAAACATGTTTATTTACCATTTTTCAAAATCATATCAGGCTCAGCTGAGAAGAACTACGCAGACCTGGGATCCTCAGGATTCAGATCTCTATCAATGGTGGCGAGGATCAAAATTATGTGTCGGAGCATGCGAGACTATAATAACTCTCGAAGAAGAGGATCAGGGTTACGTGGAAATAAGAGTTCGAGGTCCTAGAGGAACGAGTGCTCAGTGTTCCACATTATTTAATGTTGTATTCGATGCTATGGACGCAACCATTGAAATTGTTTCACCGGGTATGCTGCTCGAGAGGCATTGGTTAAGTCCTAGCCAACTACGAGATTACGACGAGGTAACCAACATCATATCCAAGGAAAAGTCACTGTCTCCTGACATTCATCATTTTCTTCCTATAGGTAATACATTCATGGGAGCCAGCAACGTTTTTATCTTCCCTCCTGGAGAAAAGCTTGGAAGAATCTACTTTCAAGAATCCTTTCAATGGCTGCCAAGAGAGTATTTGGGATACCGTGGGGTGTGGCCTTCCTCTTGCGGATAATATTATTCCTGGACCAAAGCTTCCTATAAAACACATTAAACCAGCAGTACAGAGAAGATTGGCGCAGATGCTTGATCCGCCTGATTCTCATGGACGAGACTGGTGCCTCCTAGCTGTGAGGTTAGGTCTGGGAGATCGCGTTGCGCAATTGGACAGCACTGTCAATAGTCCAACCTTAAGGTAAAGTATAATCAGTCTTCCAATCAAATTAGGCAATATCTCAGTGTCATATCTGATAATTAATAATAGCAATTTCTCTTTTAGATTGTTCGATTGCGCAACTACAGATTGCACGGTGGGATCGCTCATCCGACAACTTCGTGCTCTTGGCCGTGAAGATGCCGTGCACTTGTTACTGACGCACACCCCAATGTTCATCCTGTCCATGGCCGTCGATTCTGAAACCGGTTCGAATCTCTCAAGATGACGATGCTGCTCCAAAGAACGTTGGATCAGTACATTATAGTTTTTTCTATCGAATTTTATTCACCTTAAGGATATTACAAATTAGCCAAAGCACTACCGTTTCCGCCCAGTCTAACGTATTACGTGCTAAGTTAACGTCTAAAAGTCTCAGAAGACAATATTGTTAGCGGAAACGATGGGAATCTTGTAAACCTATCGTATCCATCATTCTTTTTTTTCTCACAGAAAGGTATTGAAATATAGTGATATCAGGGGTTATAGTATAATTTTTCGTTGCTCGATCCAAGATGAAATAATTCAAAATTATATAATTCTAATATTGTAGGTGATAGTTGCGATTAACATGCTGAATTGATTCCTTCCTTTAATCAGTATAGCTAAATCTATGCCGTAGCTTTTACCTTAATATGAAGAAACAGCTTCAGTCAAGGCTCTTTAGAAATTTGGGTTAAGGTCCTCGACCGTGTTTGCTAACGTGATTTTCATGTACGCGTGACATGTTTTTTTATCACTGCCTGTAATATGACCGGCTACGTCGTGCTCTCCGTACTTATTTGTCTTTAATGATAATATTGCCTACTCTAGCCATTCATTAGCGAAACCTCTTCTCTTTCTCTATCTTATTTTAATCGAGCGAATGGTTATGTACTTGGCATTCGTTATGTACTTGTACCATTGGTAGATTAACGGGTCTCTTTAGATATTGCCTTTATACGCGTACTTAATTTTAGCTTGTAAATATCAAGAAAAAAAAACGCACAAATGCTGCCTTCAACCTCGTTACGATACGATTGACTGTTGCAAAATGTGTTTTCTAACTTTAATCGTCGTTATTAACGCCTTCACTATGTGCCATATTCACCGTTTGTTCATTATTTACTAGTGCCAATAAGGCCACTTATACTATTTGCCTTAGCTAGTTTATCTTTGATCTATACTCTTGCGTGAAAACTCTTTGTTATCCTACTTCAGGTCAGTTTGTCTGTAATGGTGTTTGCCCAATGATTTTCAAGTTCTTATCAGTCAGGGTGAGGCAGTCCACAGGTAATGTACTTTCACAGGAAAATAATGTGATATAAAGGAGATAGCGTGTGACCTTCTGGTAAAGTGGAATGCAATTTGTCAAGTTAGCTTCAGATATGACTGGTTTTTTGTGCTCTGAAATTTAAAACGAAAAATGACGTGTGTGGCCATGGTATGTTAATATGAATGAATGTCTGACGTTTGGTAATGTGGTATTTACCATATTTTTGAACGCCGTTAAAATGATTAAATAATATTTTATGCAGCGGAAGACTAGCTTTCATGGTCACGCATGATCTATGTAATTGGCAAATTTATGAGTTACTAAAATATGCTCTGACGGATATATCCTTAGAAACATAGATGTTGGACTTGCTTTGAAATATGAATTTATTGATTGAGTGCATCCATTATATTGATAAAACCGACAAAAACCTCTAGAACGAGTTTAACGACTGTTAAAGACGTTGTTTGTCCGTGGTTCGTTAATATATTCCTATTATGTAATCCCATGGTTTACAAGAAGGAAATAAAATCTGCTACGTCGCCCTGTGTCAGATGATCCTTTGTATTAGCGTGCGCAACTCATCTTGTTAACCGTTCTGAGAACTTTGTATGCGCACGAATATTTTCTTTGACTAGTCGATAGAAAAATTTAATTACTGCATACAAATAATGTGTATAATTAATTAACATTGTCGCTTGCAATGAATCCTTGTTTTTGTATCGGTACGAAATGGACGTAAAATTTCTTATAAGGATAAAATAACCGAGTGACACTTTTGGCAGGAATTTTCAAACTGGATGTCAAGTTTGACTTTTTGAACGTCTTTTTGCACAACTATCTGCTAAACTGTTAAAATTCTTTTTTATACGTTTGGATAGTAAATGCACTTTTTCCTATCTAGTTAACAGCATGTTAGATTCACTGCGACGATACTGTTTATATAATTTTTATTCATAACGGCGGCGAAGTGCCAAACGAATTTTATGCAAGTATCAATTCGACTGAGTTCCATGATACTGACTTATTTTATGTATTTTTTAATTACTACTTTTTGAAAATCACGTAGATCCTTTTTCGAGTAATTTGTCAGAATTTTTGTATGCGTCTGTCAATGTTTGTGAAATATTTTTGTAAGTGAGATGTCTTGTTATCATTAGACAAAGGGAAAAGATTTTGTAATGCATTCTTAATTCTGTGTTTCAAAGCTCTTATGATGTCGATTGATTTGAGCCATATCAGTAAAAATATTATTATTAAATTTAAAAATGATCTTTCACGCGACTTACATATATATTGCATTTATAAAGATTACTACGTCTATTCGTGAATACAACGATGAAAAGCGTTCGTATTTATTTATTAATTTATAAGATTCATGCATATCTGTAAATTGCACATAAGGCCGTGTCTTATAGGATCTGTGCTTTTGTTTGAAAAATTGTTGCACGTGTGTTTGTGTCTATATAATATACATTATGTTATATTTCTATATTTAATTTCAGGAAAGCTCGGTTAATCGCATTGAAATAATATATTTCTTATTGTTAGTCGTTAAATAATATTTATTAATATAAATTTTTATTTTTAGCCGTAATCAAAAAGAGTCATGCAAAACTTTGCGTTAATTCAAAATTCTTGGAGATTTTTCATCCTCTTAACTGCGTGTGATTTGATGTGTACGATGAAAAACAAAGAAATGCAAAAAGAATTATTTTTTTTTTTTTTCAAAGTACTGATTTTATATTTATCATTACATATAGCTCAGAACAAGTAATTTGTACGGGTGCAAAGACTGTTGAAAAAATATAATGACGTTATTGACTCTTCTTGTTTACACGCAAGAAATTTTTTAAAAATATTTTTTATTAAGATAATTCATGAAAATATTGTTTTTCGGTCATGGTGATAATTAACAATTTTATTACTTCTTTTTAATAATATATAAAAATGTACGCGTACTCGTATACGTATAACATTAATCTTTTTATACCTAAAAAGTCTGTCGCATGCATGAGACACATGTGTCATTCGCAGAATTCGTACGTTCTACAAACACTGTGTAATCCTGATGATGAATTTATATAATTGCGAACTTTATAAGTCTCCGAACGAATATATATTAATCATACTAATGAAATAAAATTGTTTAACGCTGTATCTTACATTCCTTTGCGTACTTATCATATACTGTGAAAGTTGTATGACGAAGATAGTAAGACAAAAATAAATATATTACATTCTTGGAAGAGTGTTTATTAAAGATTTTAAATTAACAAATTTATCTGCAATGTATCACGGGAAAAAAATTATTTTTGATATTATACATCGATCCTGCTGGTGTTGAAACTGTGTTTATGCTGATTAATCCGAGGAATTAATGGGCTATTTGCTGAATCAGATAAGAGCTTAATTTAATCGTCACAGCTGCGCAGTTGCGAAAAAAGGTTCTACTGCGCAGCTCTAACTGCCAGGTTAGAATTAGAAAATTAGAAAATCCCTTTCTAGGCTTTCGGGAGTATATATTTTTTGGTTCCTAACAATTAACCAGAGAGTCAATCGAATTGTCTTGAATCACTTATTATTTATACATATACCGAAAATGGTGGCTACTGTGCATTGCAAATTTGATGTCTTACGCCACAACGAACCTCATGATAAAGTATATAGAACTTATAAGTATTTCCGGAAATGTTGCGTGTTTTACGAGAAAAACGATCAGTCAAAAGTTGAATATTAGTTGACGAGAACGATGATGAATTGCGGAAACTTTAAGCGATTCAACAGGTTGATAGGACAGAGGTAGGAAACCGAATAGGTAAAGAAATTTCGAAAATGTATGTATAAGATAAAATTTAAAGAATAATGAAGCAATGCCTAAAGTTTTTTAATTTCCAAAGATCAATATAGAAATATTAACGGATAAACTTGATTCTTTTTTTTTTTTAAACAAAGGGAAAACGTATTTCTTTACATTACGAAAGGAGAACACTCGTAGGAGGAAAAATGGCAAAAAATGGATTTTGACTAGATTACTAAATTTTTCTCAAAAATATATATCCTCGGATTATTGACCCTAGTTTACGTTTATCATCTACAAGTACGTTTTATCAATCGATCGGAAATGCAAGCAGCGATCGATCTTTGAATCGACTAAGGTGAAATTGTTTACAATGGCGCGTCGGTTACATCGCTACGAAACAGGAACAAGATTCTTTTCGACTAAAATAGCATGGGAAGGTGGAGATCGCATTTCGGCCAGTCAGTGCAGTGACGGGGGTTGACCAGTGAAGAGCCAGGCGAAAATCGGGACGACAGCCAAACTGCAAAGCAATTATAGAATTGGATTGGATCGAAGCGTTCGAGGAGGCCTGCACGATCATTTAGTTTTATTTTGGCTTAGCTTCCGAAGGCATCCGGTTGTGCATTCTCCCCGCGAATCGTAACTCCGGCAAAAGTAAGTATCAGCCCCAGAACCGATCCTGAAAAATTTCCCAGGTCAACATTAAGTAGGGACCTCCATTCAGGTAAATCGGGTTTACCCGCGAAATTTGAAAAAAAAAATTCAAATATAACGAATAGCACGCAGTTTATATAAATCCCACGAAAATGATATTTTACGTTGATTATCGGAAATGAAAAAAAAATCACGTTACGAGCTCGAAGCAATTCTGATTTTAGGCAGTGTTATAATTGTGCAAATACGCGAACCTGTGATTTTCACGAATTTAATTAAATAAAATTTCGTGTATTCCGTATTAAAGACTCGGAGGAGAACGCAAAGCTTGGCGTCGCCCGTATTTCAGAGGAGCAAAGCGGTTCGCGTATCTTCAAAGAAAAGTACTCGAGGCACACTCCATAATGGAGGCGATCAAGAAGAAGATTGCAGCATTGAAGCTGGAAATGGATATGGCCAATGAGAAGGTCGAGGTTAACGAGACGAAAGCTAAGCAGGAAAATATGAGGGCGGATAAGCTCTACGACGAGGTTCGTGACCTCCAGAAAAAATTGGCCCAGCTGGAACGCGATTATGATGTTACCAGTACGAACCTCGAGCAATCCACCAAGGATCTTGAGCAATGTGAAAAGTCATATACCAAGGTAAGATCAATGTGAAGACTTGAGCATGTGTATAGAGGTAAAAAAAAATTTTTAATAAAAAAAAATTTTTTTTTTCAAATTTAAAAAAAAAAATAGGCCGAACAAGACAGGACTACGTTGACGAGAAAGGTCCAGGAAATCGAAGCGAATCTCCACAAGAAAGAAGATTTGCGTTTGTCGGCACAGCAGAAGCTCGGGCGCGCGTCTGAGCTTGCAGACGACGCAAGAAGGTTCGTACGTCGTTTCGGTTCTATCGGCGTTAATAAAAAAAAATATTTCTTTATGATTTAAAAAAAATTGTCTTTTCTCAAAGAATGTGCAAGGTACTCGAGGACAGGAGCAGACTCGACGAGGAGCGTATGGAGAAGCTTATGTCTGAGCTTAAGGATGCAAGATTGATCGCGGAAGATGCTGATGCGAAATCTGATGAAATCGCCAGGAAATTACAGTTCGTTGAAGAGGAGCTCGAAGCAGCCGAGGAGAGAGTAAAGACCAGCGAAGCGTTAGTATTTGTGAATTGAGCATCGGTCCGTTTATTAGATAGACTCTTCGAGGTAGAATTTAAAAAAAAAAACGATCTTTAACCATTCAGTAAAATTGTCGAACGCGAGGACGAGCTCTTCATCGTGCAAAATATCGTCAAGTCACTTGAGGTCTCCGAGGAAAAGGTTTGCGTGCATTGGCAAAAAAAAAATTTTTTTTTATTTTCCAAATTCTTCCTAAACATACCTCATCGAATGCCCCACGTTTTAGGCGAATCAACGAGTGGAGGACTTCAAGGTACAACTGAAGTCATTGAAGGTGAAGCTGAAGGCGGCCGAGAAGCGTGCCATTACCGCAGAGAGAACGGTGAAGCAATTGCTGAAGGAGGTGGACATAAAGGAAGGTAATAAAATAGGAAAAAAAAAATTTTTTTTCACGTAAAGGTAAAAGATTTTACAAAAATTAATTGCTCTCTTCACTTTCCACGTACAGATGAGCTGCGCGAGGAGAAGGAAAAGTACAAAGCCATCTGCGACGATCTCGACTCCACGTTCGCCGAGCTTACTGGATATTAGAGAACGAGATGATCCTTTATTTTCTACTCCATTATTCGCTATTGTTATTCTATATTCGCTACTGTTAATCGATTGAGCTTTTATTTCGGTTCTTGGCTTGCACGCCTCTTGGCCGTTTCCCGGGGAAATACCTTAACGGGGCTTCGTCGCTTAAAAATAACCGTTTACTATTGCTATCGCTGAGGAAGAGACGCACAGACTGGTCGCATACAAATGCACGATGCAACGGCTTCCATAACTCGCATGACACTTGCCAAAGTCGATCCTAGCGATCGATCGATTTACAATACGATTTATTTTTCAGAAGCCCATCGATATCCTGCGTCCATCCGCCTCTCGACCAGCGACTTATAATATATTTTTCTGTACAGCCGCGACGCTAACGTCACGGATTACATGTAAATTCTCACTTTCAATAAACTATGGCATGCAAACCGGAAGCTTTTGAAAATTCATTCCCTGAGATCCTTAGGAACGTTAATTAGCCTGGGTTCATTTTTTTACCTTTATTCTGGATCCGGCGAAAAAAAAAAAAATTCCGTACCTGTAAAACCCTCTGTTACCGCGTGACACTCCTCGCGAGATAATGCTCCTTTGTCCGAGTAGACGAATTTTTAATTAAAATTATTTTAATTAAACAAAACTTACTGCGGCATCTTAGTGCGAACTGTACCTATGTTCGCCATTGATAATTGGTACGCTCGAAACGGACGTTCATTGTTTTCCGAGTCTTGGAACGAGTAGTAAAGTTTCTATACGAGGAGGGGGATTCCCTCGATTTTATAGAAATTGAAAATTTTCTGACAGGAGATCTCGTCGCGGATGGGCAATTCAGGAAAAGCTCGTTGGCCTAGAAAGGAGAACGGGAGTCGGGTAAACTTTTGTAACGAGCCACGTGCCTGCATGATAACGTACGGCGAATGCATGCGTAAGAAACGGTCTGTCTCGAGACGCTTGAAGAAGTTGAAGAATTCGTTTGTGTCTAACTAAAGAACTAGACGCTTCGTTCCCTTTGCATTTTGTCGGAGTCTATAAAGCGATGTTCGGTACGGTCATCAGGTGCAGTAACCCGCGAGCATTGGATTCGAAAGTCAGCTGAGGATCGTAATTTAACGTAACGGTTATCGATCGGACGACAAAAAAGAAAGATAAGAGCTTTGGATTTGCCTGACCTTGAATTTGATATTTTCAATCATATCGAACATTAGACTTTACATTACGGGATATACCTGTCTGCTGAATTACGAAGGTAAATATTTAAATAATTTTTTATCGTTAAATTGTTCAATAGTAATCAACCAAGAACAGGTATAATTATTAAGACGGAGGAAAGATAAGAAAAAAAAAAAAAAAAAAAAAAACGACCATGAACGCAATCAAGAAGCGTCTTCAGACACTCAAGGTCGAAAAGGACTTGGCAATGGACAAAGCAGACACTTGCGATCTGCAGGCCAAGGAGGCGAACCGTCGCGAAGAAAAGCTTCGTGACGAGGTACGAGATTTGGAGAAAAAGTTAGTGCAGATGGAGCACGACTTCGAAGTGAGTAAAACTTCGTTGGAAAAGTCGATCGCAAGTTTGGAGCAGAAGGAGAGAGCGTTCATGGTGGTTAGTGGAAAAAAAAAGCGAAGTAAAAAATTTTTCTAAAAAACAGGGAAAACCAAAAAATATATTAAAAACAAATAACCGTAGGCACAGTCGGAGCTCGCGATATTAAATCGTAAGATGCAGCAGTGTATGGCAACTTTAGAAAAAACGGAAGAGCGACGTTTGATAGCTCAGACTAAATTGACTCAGGCGACGGAAACAGCCGAAGACGCAAAACGGTCAGTTATAAAGTTATTTAAAGCTGTCGATACAATTTTCACGTAATACCCTATACAAGTTAAAAGCTTTGTACTCAATAGAGCTTCCCCCCTGTTTATTTGCATCTCAAGGATTTCTTTCCCGTTTAGCATCTGCAAGGTATTGGAAAACAGAAGCAAATTGGACGAGGAACGAATGGATCAGCTGACGTCTCAGCTGAAGGAAGCAAGATTAATCGCAGAGGATGCCGATTCGAAGTCCGACGAGATCGCAAGGAAGCTGGCCTTCGTCGAGGACGAGCTTGAAGCTGCAGAGGATCGTGTTAAGTCTAGCGAGGCGTACGTGATCTTTTTTACCTGAGATTGGTCGTCCTTGTAGTCCTCGGTCAACTGATGGAAACGTGCCTTGCAGGAAGATCGTTGAGCGTGAGGACGAGCTCTTCATAGTCGGGAACATCCTGAAGTCTCTGGAGGTGTCTGAGGAGAAGGTAAAGATATGAAATATTTGTGTATAAAAAAATTATATTCTTACCACCCATCCCTGTCTCTCCCTATTCCCATGTACGAACGTCTATGTTACTAAATAAAACAGGCCAATCAGAGAGTCGAAGAGTTTAAGAAGCAATTGAAAGAACTGAAGGCCAAGCTGAAGGAGGCAGAGAAACGGGCAATTACGGCGGAGAAGACTGTAAAGTCCTTTTTGAAGGAAATGGATGTGAGGGAAGGTACGTGAGAATTGATGACGAGAGAATTTAATGTGTTCGACTGATCCTTGTATCTCGAAAATATTTCAGACAATCTATTCAAGGAGAAGGAAAAATACAAATACATCTGCGACGATATGGATTCTACTTTTGCCGAACTTACCGGTTATTGAGACGTAGCAATTGTATCGTTCTGTTTCTTATATCATTCATCTTTTTTTTTCTCTTCTTATATTCTCCAGATGATTTATCGATTTCACTTGCCCCGTACACAACTCCTGCACTTTTATTTCGTGTCTGCTTATTTTCGAGCAAAGGATGCTTAATGACCCGAACATCAGGATACCCGAGAGGATATTTATGGGCGAGGCGCGCCCGTACAACGGGAAAAACAGGAACCACGATTCTATGGACGTCACAAGTGAAACCTATTCGTACGCATTTAATTTCTGTATGGTTAGTTTTGTAGTGCGTTTTACGGGCTAATTTTTATTTTTCATTCCTCTTCTCTTTTTTTTTTCTATTAAATTACTCACTCTAGCGCCTCGCCATTCCTCCTCCGCCGTTTCCTAATTTTTATTGATAATTTTTCCAACGTCCCTTCATTATACGTCATCATTACACAGTTTGTCGAAATGCACGCACTGCGCAAGCTGCAACTGCGGTACATCATAATCCTTCTAATTATTGCGGTTCGAACAAGCGTTTATTCGCCAACGGCCGATTATTTAGGCGTTCCGTTTACGCGAGCAGTTTCACGAAAGTTTACGATGTACGGGCGCGTACCCTGGAATAACGGGGACGAAAAATGAAATTAATCCAGTCTCATGCCCGGAAGTTATCCCGGGAGCGTTTCGGAAAACAGGACCGGAGATTTACTGCTAATGCGCTCGTTGCATTAACGAGTCCGATCTCGGGTTCTCACTAGGCGTTACTAATTCTGCCGTGAAAGTAACGAACGTTGCAATTTGCCAAGCGACACACTCCGCAATACAGTTTTCTGATATCGGCACGCGTTTATCTATACTGTCAGAGTAAAGTTTAGTGACAAAGAAAGCTTTCAGCTTCAAGTGGAATTTTCGCACGCTCGACCTAAGGCCAGTCACTCCATTTATGTCAGAACGCAAACGTCACGTCACCCCGCGACAGTGGCGCCATCTATGTCCTTCCTGTCGAAATTCGTCGAGAACGTTTCTCCAGTGTCAATAGAAACGCGCGAAGAAGCATTGTCCTGTGTCACACAGTCACTCGAGATATACGTTTATATACGCATAAGTTTTTCACAGAACAGGCAGTCATTGGAGAAACAGATGTCCTCTTTTTCATTTATTTATTTATTTTTTTTCAAAAATTTATATTGATCTCTGGCGCTATTGGAATTGCCCGGGCCAATACTTGAAATCGTATAACCGTAATATTACGGACCGCATACATAGTGCTGCTTAGGACGAGCACCTTTTATACTGAAATGGCACAAACCATGCTTCTAACGTCGAATTCTGCCACAGCTTCCTCCGTCGTAGATTTGCAAGGTTAAACGAGATTTGCTGATGGCATCTTCCGAGGAGTTATGGCCTGCGTATTTTTTGTAGTATTCTTCAAGATCGTTTTCGATTTAAGCCATAAGACGGTTGATGAATTTCAAAAATACCATTCGCAGGATATTGATATAATAACTATAGATATTCTCTGTATATCATCTCTATAGAGGTGTATGTATATATATCGTAAACGTCAAGAAGCTGAACGATCATTGGTCTTTTATAGTATCAGCGAAGGATTTCATCGAATTGAGGACGCTCTTGCGAAACTGTAGAATCGCCAATATCCGGTAGGCAGGTAGACAAAATGCGAGCCCATAAAAATGTTAATAACCAGTTCGAATGTAGCGTCTCGGATTTATATGCATCCGATATGTATGGAGGCACGCGTGGCCTGTCCTGTATCGCTTTGTGAAATCCCATATCTGCCATTTGTCATATATCTAAACGGCGAAGCATGAAATGCCTCTATGAATTTTTATTGCTTCATATTTCGTCGCGTCGACCGTCCGCGCTCAGGTCACCGGGACGAGACAACAAAGCCTGGAGAACGTAGCATTGTTACTACGTAGTTGGTTGGATAGTGGAGGCTGTCTATATTCCGGAATAATGCCCTCTCGCGAGAACCAATTAAACTGCAATATCGACGGCTTTGCGGAAGGACTTTAGAAACCTTACGTAACTATCTTCAGCTAGGTAGGTATACATATCTTCAATACCGTAACTTCACTTTTGGCAGACTCCACTCGAGCCAGAAGCTTAATTAAAGTCGGTTAGAACGGCTTCGTATTTTCACTTGAATACAGAGTTACAGGTTAGAATTTTATCGACCGCAAGTGCCCTTTCGATTCTCATTCTTGTAAACCTGCCTCTCATCCAGTCGATTCGCGGCACGATCGCCTGCCTCTTACGAAAACAACCGAAAGGTTTCGCGAATTCTATTGAAACGTGCAGACCCACGCTACAACGTTTTACGAGGCTCGAACTTTCAGAAAAACCTGTCAGTACGCGCGGAGTGCATTTGAATCGCGCGCCCTCTATTCCGAGCGTACTGAAGTTATGCACATGGCCGCCTGCTTTTTCTCGATCTCAAAGCGTTCGAGATATCGTATGCGCGGAGCAAACGTTGTCACGGGTTCTTCGAGAGGACAGAGGAAGTGGAAGTGTGTGCATGACGAGAAGACGAGAGGAGAGAGAGGAAATGTCGGATGCAGAACATCGCTGGCTAACGAGTCAACAAACAGAACTCCCGGTTATACCTTAGACCCCCGAGTCTGCCGACATTTGCTGGAAACCTCCGAGTGGCATGTTTACCATTCAAATCCTCGACTGCGATGCCTCCCAGCGCAGGGAAAATCCTAATCCCGGCTAGGAGTAACCTTAAGGCTCAGCGATGTCTATCATCGGAAACATTTTACCCGGTATTTTATTTAATTATTTCAAATATTCAGCATTTAGTTTCGTTTTTAAACACGAGCGTACCGTGGTTGCTCGTTTCGTTATGAAAATCAACAGTGGTGTCATTAAGGAATAACAGTCAACTGATACAAAACCTATTACACAACGGATACACGAACACGGTACCATTTACGATATGTATACCACGATTACGTTGTTATCGATTGTACATTATCGGAATCCAGTTTGTAAGCCCACGCATGACAATGGTAGACTCCATTGAACCGCTTCTAATAAAGGCATTGTTATTGGCTTAACAGTTGTTCGATTATTAATGTCAAAATTTCATTGTTACCTTTAAGTTTTTCATACGTGTTACCTTGCTGAGTCTCTTCATTTTGGCACCGACAGATTTAACGTGACAATTCTTCCAGGAGTTCGTTGTGTGCCTACGATGTGTACTCAGCACCTGAACTGTAATACCAGAGAGCATATACATGTTCTCTGGTAATACCGACTAGCTTGAATGTGTTTAGAGTATAACCTGACATATTTCTTAGATTACTTTTAGGTTACTTTTTTTTTGTCAGAGCTTCGTGAAACTTGATAGGCAGACACATTGGCGCGGAGATAACGTATGTATACGTTGCCGTCTCACGCAACACCATGGGAAGAATTCCAATGCTAAGGAAAGGATGTCCGTCTCGCAACGCACCAAGAAGACAGACAAATTGCTGCATAAGATAAGACATAGCCACCCTCGAGGTAATCAGTCACTGCTCTTGCGTAATATTCCGGCAGCTCGCCGGACTCGTAAAAGGAAGCGGTCTTATAATTCGCAGGAGGTCCCGAGAATTGCCAGGCATTAAGTGGATGGGTTTTGTGTTGGAGAATTTTCGTAATGTGGCAACATGGTAAATCGCAAGCCGTTAAATACCGATTCCTTTGCCTGGAGGGCAGCACCGTCGAGGGACGACGCGTCTCGTCTTACCGTAGCCAGGATTCACAATTTTCCCTGGTGATTTCGCCCTCGTTCTTCCACGTCCATTTTCCTCTCTTCCTCCCTCCTTTCTTTTTCTTCCCCCCCTCTTTCCCTTACCTCAAGGGCGAGAAAGCATCGCTTAAACGATCGGCTGCAGAATTCATAAAGGTGATAAAGCGTTCCCTTTATCCAAGACACTATGTACGTTTTATTAAAGCAAGAGAACCTCCTCCGCCGTCCGAAGGAGATAGTTGATAAGGATTCATGATATTGCCAATATACCGGGACACGCGTCTTACCTTTTGCCTTGCTTCCAGGGACAATATGCGGCACTGTAGGGGTGGCTGTGAACCCGTGAATGAATTCGGTGCGAAAGACTCTCTTTTGTATCCCAGAAGCAGCATCCTCATAAGGCAATATCAAATCACTATGGAGAATGCCAAGGATTTTTTTATTATCTTCTTTCAAACTGGACTTTTGGGTGACTATACATATATATATATACCATATACAAGTCCCTTACGGACGTTTACACAGAGTTTATTTTTTTTTGTCACCCTTTATACAGGCTGTTTTGTTTTTATTACTAGCTTACTCAAATATTTTACGTACTTGTCCTATACGATAACCCATTCGTACGTGCTATATAAGTTCATGTATTGTTTAGGTATATTATTAACAAACATTCTTGAACCCATCTTGATAGGTACCAGATATCCTTGATACGTTTCCTGACGTAGCTCCGAAATGTTTGTACAGCGCGACTCACTCCGGGGACGATATTAATTATCTCCACGGTGACAAGACCTCCGGCGGAATTTGGTCGCAGCTCTCGCCGCTCTGTTTGTCCGGCCGTTCGGATTTCCCTGGAGATTTTCATATAATAACCAGACCCACTAGCAAACGTAGGCAGAACTTCTATTGGGACACTAACCTCTCTTACCAACGGATCGACCTAGCACGGTACTGCTGAGTACGAGTATGACGTCGCTTCCTTCTCGGACGGATATCCCAAAGGATCAAGGACAATGCGTGAGCTCGCCACTCCTGTTACCTTTGTTTCTGACAGTCCATGTTATCCAATGGGTATAATAGTTTTCTTCTTCTTTTCTTTCTATCTCGCCCAACCCTACTATATGCTTTTTCTTCTTTTGTATGTCACCGTACGGCCGGATGAGTTTACCACAAAACTTGGTCTACCTATACTTGATTAAGTCATCGTTCCTCATCTCTCTCGCTTCGCCCGACTTCATCTTCTTACAGCGATGACATTTTTACCTGACCTTCGCGTCTTTTCCCTGTGACTTTTCTATGGGTTTTCACGGAAATATTCCAATCCCATTGATATGCGACTAGCTCCTCCCCGAGGATTTCTTCAGAAAGAAAATCGCATTTTCCATATATATATATATATATATATATATATATAAAGACGTATCTATATCCGTATGGAATCCACGAGGGATAGTAAAAGTATGAATATGAAGAGCAGAAGGGACGGGAATAAGAAGCAAATGAAATATAAGAGAAAAAGAATGGCGAAACATAAGTTTCCTTGAACGGCAGCCAATTCCAATCGTCGGCAACGTCCCTTCTGAATCGTCCTTGGCAAAGGGCTTTATGCCATCCTCATTAAACGAATTCTATAGGGTGCACTTTTACCAGGGCCGATAATGTAAAAGCTTCTGCGTATAAATTAAAGAAGGTTGACAACTGCGACCCGCCTCGCCGTTCAGTTAGGGCGGACGATATCTCGGGCAAGCTTTTACTTAAATTGTTGCGCATTAAAATTATTAATAGCTTCCCGACCTATCCGATCTACTCTCCGTAAAGGTGTCTCTCGCCTTTAACCGAACCGTCCAGGGATTATTGCCTCGCTTTTACAGATATTACAGCATCGCAGGTATTAATTGCACGCTCGTTAACGCCGCGTCCTGCCGGCTCCCGCGGTATTATGTTGCCTAAAGGACTGGAAAGTCCCATGAGAAATATTCTCCAACGAAGGCCTACCGACGCCGACGCTTAACCACGTGGCTCTCCCTCCTACCTTTTCAAACCCATAAGCACCCCGCTGCCGTCTAATAAAGACGCCACGTAATCTCTCCTCTCTTAATTTTACACAGAATCGGTTTCAACCCCTTGTCCAAGTTATCACGTAGGACCTTTAACCCCAATTCCTCGATCGATGGATGCACTCGGTTCACTCTTCGATTCCTTCCGCTTATACATATGCGTATCCAAGCTTTACTGGATCCTAGATGGAATAATCGTAAAACCGCCTAGTGTTGTTACACCGCATTGTTGCAATAACTTGGTCCATTCGCTTTTACGACTTGAACGTCGTATTAATTCACGACTATGTACCACCTATGAGTCTGGAACGTATGGTAACCTCGTACGTATAATGAAAATGCGTGGATAGGATTTACCTTGAGGGATCTAATTCAATCTCTTGGGTCGCATGGACATTTTACAAGAATCTCATGGTTATTACGCATTCGGGCAGGTAGCGAGGTTTGAAAAATTTTTTCAAATTATCAAACTCCTCGGATCCATTAAATTCACGTATCACGTGTACAATGGGATTGTATATGCTTTTAACGATCAGAAACATCTGAAACATTTCAGGCTCACTGAGAACCGACGCACCTGGATCATCCCGAGCATCGTTACCGTACAAGCAATCTCCTACACACCCTTCAATTAAATTATGAGATCCTTACAGCATCCTGTCTCCGACCGGTGTACTCTGTGTAATTTTGGACCTTTCTTCTTTGCTTCAATGACTTTCACGAATTCCTCTAAATCCTAGGTATTCGTTTTTTTTTTTTTTCATGGGTCGCTAAGGGTCCACATAAAAGAATTACGTCGAATGGACTATAGCTATATGACAGGTTCAATCGTTGCGTTTTTTTTTTTTTTTTTTCGTTTAATCTCCAGGATCCGAGCGCATGGGCAATTTTCTGTAAAGGAAAGATAACTGCATTGGGGATTTGAAAATTTTATGGAATTCTTTTTTTGTAAGTGTATATATATATATATCAGTGAGGATAATATCATTGGGGCTGGAAAAAATCTTCGGGACAACAGTGGCTGCTAACAACAAGGAATAGTGGATTCTACTCATGGAAAAATATCCTATCAAGAGGATCGTGCGGGCGATTTAGTAAATCACCAAGAATGCCTGGCTTAGGGCGAAGGTCGATTGGCGGAGGAAGGACGAGGAGACGAAGAAGATCGGTAGAGGTCGACGATCTCCAATATGTTCGATAGTGTCGACAGAATTGAAAGCGGGCTACGGTAATCGGATTATAAGGAACAGCCAAGAGCTCCTACTGAACATCTATTTCCTTCTATTCCGCCTTATATCCTCGTATGCTGCTTTATTTTATTACGTTACCGCTACGCCGACTGGTCAGTTGGAAACAGTAGGATATATATATGTACTATGTGTATACGTATTACGCAGCTACGCGTTGGCAGGGAGTGTAACGGAAATACAGAGACATTTTAGCCGTGTATTTTACGCGTTCATTTTCTGTACATTTTTTGACCAATTTTTATCTCTGTATTTTACATTATCTTTATTTGTTTTATCGTAGCTTCAATTCAATATGAAAAAAATATTTATTACACTGCTGCTCTTCCGGTTAAGCAATTCCAGGATGTTGACAACTTTTTTGAGAGAGATGCTATTATTTTTGGATAATAAACAAATGGAGGAGGACATCCAAAAATAGTATTGTTCGAATAGCAAGAGGGTTATATATATAAAATAGTCGGGTTATAGTAATGCAAATATATAATGGTACTCATAAAACCTCTGTACCAGTGCCGTAACATAATGGTCCGAACTTTTGAATCCAGATTTTTTGGGGAATTTTATTTTGTGTTTGCTAGGCTTTATGTCCAGATTCGTGTATCCGTAACCTGACAGTCATATACTCACTGTATTCTGCAGGCTGACCCATATGCCAAAAAATGGAGGGCGAAAGGGGAGGCGGATGTAAATATTAGCCATGTGGTATGAGCAAAATAACACGTGTGCATGTTGTATGCCAAAGTAATTCCGCTAGACTCGACGGGATTATAAAAAAATACGTTTAAGTTGGATGCTTGGAAAAGGCGGGAAAATATGAATTTCGTTATCGTGGAATTGAATGAAAAATTTTTGAAGTGTAGGAAAAAAAAATTATTTTTACCTTTCGATTAATTTTATGTCTTTCTTAGTCGCTCTACTGATTGTTCTCCATTTAGGTACGTAATTTAGGCTTGGTTTAAGTCAGTCGGCATAAGAAACGTACCGGGTGATAAATGTTTTCATGGCGAAGAATGTTTAATTGAACGAAACAAGAAAAGCCTGGAGAGTCTCTGGAGCATCTTGAGGAAAATCCTTCGTTCTCGAATATCCGACAGGGATTCCGCGTCTTGTGCTTCTTTCGAGACGATTGCCTTGTGCTGTCGCAGAAGACGAAAAAAGTCTGCTACGTGTTCTCGACTTGGGATGACAGGATGAAAAGGTAAAAGAATGAAAAGATCAGTGAGAGGGAAACTAACTGTGATATGAAAGGATGATATTAGTTGTTGTTATGATTAAAATTATTTTCTTCTTTTTTTTTTCAATGAAATTTATTATTAAATATTTGTAGAAAAATACATATTTAATTAATGACAGATATGACAATTTATTATCTTCCCTTTTTTTTTTTACGAATTGATATCCCTGTCACGATTTGTTAAAAAAAATTCGTCGAATTCATGTATGAAATTTTTACCGGCAGCTTTAATTCGTAAGAATTCCCCATTACTTTCATCAGTGTGGATGTGAATTTCGAACACGGTTTTAGTCGCACTTTGACGGCTACACCATTCGCTTATTGGATCGTAATGAAATTATTTTCGTGCGACTACAGAATATTTCGAAACACGGTCAAGAGAGAATTTTCCGATAGTAATTTCGTAAAAGCTCGTAGAAGCGAAAAAGAATTTATTAAATCGACATATTGCGACTCTTGTACTATCTCGATGTTCCATTAGAGCGTGTATGGTTATTATTGTAAATAAAATAAAATCGAAAAATATAAAATTTCTTTTTAACATAAAAAGATGTACGTTTCAATACAGTTTTACGCGCTACTTGTATTTACAATGGATGGACATACATGCGATCCTTTTTCAAATTTTATCAATTATTTTTTCAATTATTAAAACGAATATTTGATTCGATTAGATTTATTTTCTAATTCAATTTATCATACAGATTCTGTATTTTGTCAGTTTTATTCAAAAAGTTTCTTATTTCAAAGTATTAACAACGGCTGAAATACGATTGGGTCAGTATCTGATTTTTCAGAAGAAACAGGTACGCTTTTCTGTCCTGTTAGAAGGAAAACTTAAGATAAGTGTGAAGTTTCTCAAAGGAAACACTGTTAACTGAATGTCGTAGATAACGACGGTCCTGCGATCGAGAACAAAAGGGCGAAAATTCCGACATCCATGGAGGAGAGGAATAAATAGAGAAAAGAAAAATGTCAAAGAATGAAAAACAAAGGGAAAAAAGATTGCCAAGTTTAAGTTGGAATTGTGTTGCGGGGTTTCGAAATGAAAATTTTTGGTATACTATTTCTAAAAAAAAAAATCCTCCAGACGTATCTTCATTAAATTCCAAATTTTCTTTGGCGATCCAAGAAAGAAATAAAGAATTCACTCACACTTCATCAATAACGTAGACTGTGCGATATGGAATATTTTTTTTATGAGGCATATTTTTTTGGTTCCAATATTCAAAATTTTCCAAAATCCCTGATCCTCGAGTAGACGCGTGTAATTTTCGGACGCCTTTGATCCCACGGACTGACAGTCCGTTTTTTTGTAACCGGATTTCTTCAAGCTTCTTACATAATGAATGTAATAAAATGTATTAGCTGTTGAAAAGAAGGTGTCACAAAAATGATTAAGTATTGCCGAAAATAAAGAAAGATTATTCGTATGAACTGCGAGGACTACTGGAGGGTTAAAAATTCAGCTAGAATGTCAAAGGCGTTTCCTTGTATATGAAATTGCTTTCGTGTCTCATTTGCATCGCGTAGAGAGTGGAGAATGGCACGACGTCAAAAATACTTTGCGTCACGTAAAATTTCTTTTTGTAAATAATACCCAGTGCAGCTTGTAAATACTCGGGAAACATTCGTAAATTATTCACCTGGAGTTCCCTCCTCGTCGCACGTGCTTCTATTCATTTTTACCAGAAATTTAAAATTATAATCTTTTTCTTGTTAAATGCGACCAAAGTCAATTCTAACAATTATTAATAAATATTGTTAAAATTAAGTAAAAAAGTTTGACAAATATTCGTCAAAGCTTTTCCAAAATACTTCGTATAACGCTCTTTATTTACGTTAAGCTCAAAATTGAAACGAAAGAATTTTGAAAATATTCCAACTAAATTTTCAATAAAATGTTCTGTATTAAACAAAAATGTATAACTTCACACCGGAGCGTACATTCCGAATGACCCCTGGGTGAATTTCAATTTTATTTGAAAATTAAATTTCCCTGTTGGAAAATACTTGGCGACGTTATCGATTCTCTTGACCATTATGCATTCACTTGTTTTGAACAAGAGAGTAATCTCTTTTTATTATTTAAACTTCAAAAACTTTTAATATTTACGTAAACTTATTCCATTTTTCAGTAGTAGTTAGTTGTAGATTTCATTTTTCCTCTAGAAATATATATATATATACAGGGTGTCCCAAAATTACCTGACCAACGGGGTATGGCGGTGTTCGGCAGGCACCACTGATCACGAAAATGAC
>JARQTC010000102.1:701321-727465 GCA_030142495.1 Cephus runcator | reverse complement strand
ATTGGTCAACTTTGACCCACTCCCATTTAAAAACTATGACCTTCCGGACAAAAGGAAGGTCATTTTCGTGATCAGTGTCGCCTCCCGAACACCGTCATACCCCGTTGGTCAGGTAATTTTGGGACACCCTGTATATATCAAATTTCAATATTCAATATCAACCATGTAAACTATAATTGCAGTAATACATAATAACTAATTGATATTTCCTCCCGTAGCTTTTTCGCCTAACGGATCTATATAATCAGTACCAAATAGATTCAATCATTATAGCAAACTGCGTATTTATCTTCCGGCTGTAACGTGACTGACTGCTGTTTGCTGCATCCAACATTCATTAGTAAACAAGAGCACGTTTACCGCTGACTGTCGGAACTTTATGATTTAATTGCACGCAGCTCCGTGTTTTGACAGGCAGAAACAGAAATGTCAAATTCGACTAATGATCCGTAAACACTAGTAAAAATATCGATTTACACATTGCGCTATGTAGAACGCAATGTAAGTAACAAAAGACCAATGACATAATAGCTAACGAGCGATGCACAGAAATTTTTTTTTAGCAAAAAGCTCACTCGCATTGAAACAAAAAAAAAAGCATGGGGCGTAAATTCTAAAAGTATCCACACAAAGCACCTTTGTGATAAGAAAAATTTTGCGAAAAGGCTTCAAAAAGCGAATACGTAAAAGTCTCACGCGAGTTTACATAACTTTTTCTTCGTTTTTCATATCGAATAAAAATCTTGCCCTCTACGTACTTTTTTGCTCAATTTTTACACTTCTTTTACGACTTTCTACATTTCCTACTTCTCCGTAATCACGCAAGGGCGCACCACTGTACGGAATTGTACGAGTCATGCAAATTTCTTTTTTTCCACTGGATCGCGACTGTGCTTAACCTTATTTTTTCTATGGTATTTTCTTCCCTCCTCCCGTGCAGCTCATTTTTTTTTGTTTACTATCCGCATAATTTACACGAACGGTTAAAACGAGTGGCTAAGTTAAAGTTTCTTAGGCCCGCATCTGTTGCATATTAACACATAAATGTGAAGTATTGCTCTCACGTGCCACGCAATATCGCTTCTGCCCCTGCACGCCCTGAAGAATCGTAAATTTCAACTTTATAATGGAAGATAACGGTAGCCACCGTTTTGGCATCACTTTGCAGAAACACGTTTCCGCGAGAATATAAGCTCATTTCGCCAAAGGATAAAATGGGCTCGATACCCCTTTGGTAAGATTCGAAATTTCATTTACCACTGTTATTTTTCGATAAGGGTAGTTAAACGAAAAATTGGATACATTAAGGATATTTTTATTTTCCTTTCAGTACCGAAACCCAGCCTTACCTGAGGCACTGAGAGGCTTGCTGAACATCTTTTCTTCTCTTGTTCTTTTTCGTTCTCCTTTATTCTTGCAATTACAAGAGTCCTTAATAAAATCTTGGAAGAGACTTTCCACAAGTAACCTGGTACGTGTAAGCCCAAAGGACTACTTATATATATCTATATATAACCTCATATTGAATTATTGGTAAAATCATGGCGGTTGTGTTTCTAATCGACGTTCGTTTACCTCCTGTATCCTTTTTTCGTAAAATTCACGTTGTTTTATCAACGCCGAAATTTGGACGAAACTGATCAGTAACTGCTATACATTTTTTCCAGCCGAAAAAAGTTTCGTCATTTTCCTTCTTTTTTTTAAGTCGGAAATAACCGACGATGAGAGTATTATTTTTAGTTTGTCAGGACAATCCCCGGCAGATTAATGTCCGGAAACGAATGGCCGCTTGACTTCTCATTCCGGTTTGGCCATCTGTTTTATTTTAATAAACCAGTCCGTCCCGCTACCAGAATGTTCTCTGGATATGATCGTAAAGCCATCATAATACCAATTCACTCTGTGCTTTATG
The DNA here is from genome assembly GCA_030142495.1 of Cephus runcator. Lineage (NCBI taxonomy): Eukaryota > Metazoa > Arthropoda > Insecta > Hymenoptera > Cephidae > Cephus > Cephus runcator. The sequence continues at coordinate 725,553 of JARQTC010000102.1, read as the reverse complement.
GCTTTTCATATTTATTCAGTGATCTTGTCGGATCTCTAGTACTCTCGTTAATTTTCATTCGTTTCAACTTGTCCTAATCTGTACTCCCATTGTTCACAAAGTTCCCATAGACCATTTAGCCATATACGAAAAGTTGCAAGCAGTGCATAGATGGGGAAATTGCGAATCTTGTCGCAAGTCTAGGTTGAAATTAGAAGGGAGCATAAACGAAGTTAGTAAAATTTACCCTAAGTCATGTTGAAGTTAGTCCAATTTATTATACATATATGACTTTACGATTATATTGCGAGAACCACTTGGAATGACAAAGTTAGTTTACAAGTTGATATATTAAATCGATAATAAAATTATTAATAAAATTATTAACTATAAAATTACCAATTAATACCGATTATTACTATCGAAGGGTATCACGTTTCGATAAATACGCGAGAAACGTGCTATAATAAACATCACACCTAATAACGGTCCGCGAGATAGAACAATTTGTCTCACATGGGAAAACTGCGCCAGAATCGCTGACGCTTTACGACCTGTCAGCCAATCGATTTAATACCGATGAAAAAAGCGGAACATTCATTCCGACTCTAGTGGGAAAAAAAAAACTTACCGGTTTTCTATTTCCAAAGATTTTACGATTAGTAATAAAAAAAAATTCGAATCGTTTGGCCTTCGTCGGATTTTTATCGTTTTCTTTGTCCAAGTCCTCGCGCGTCCGATTCTTCTTCCTTTAGACACGTTCTATTAACGGACTCTCCTCTCTCTCTTTCTCTCAGACAACCACTCACTCCCAGCCGCCATCTTGGCAGAAAATTAATCGTCTGCTGGTAGATGTTTATTAATCTAGTGAACAGCGAGACAGCACCGCCTGCAATTATTAATCCAGTTTACTTCGACGAGAAGTAGAGATCTTCGCGGCAGCTATGGGGCCGTCCATTTCATATACATCGCGAAGTGGAATTCTAACCTCCGCATGGAAGTTCAGTTGATCCAATAAATTATGGCATATTTATCGCAAACAATTCCAACGGCTAATGACGAGTATCTTGCTGAATTAAGACGGGCATTGTGCCGAGGACGGGGCGAATATTATCTCAGCAAGCGCTGGTTACCCTTTGCTGCCATTGTCCTCCTCAACTGGCAAGAAAGGACCTGTGAGTTTTCGAGAATCCCTATTGTCCTTACGTAAACGAGCGACTCTTGGGAGGCGACGCCTTGCTTAATGAAGTCAGATCGGAATGGTGGAGAAACGTGCAGAATGGGTGGAATAGGAATGGCCAAGAATTTCTCTATCGTTTATGGCTTTGAGGTTACGTCGTACACTTATCACATTGCCTCGACAATCTCTTAAAGCTTGGGTAATTAATGGTTATCAATAAAGATTGACTTCCCCTCTTGATTAAGAGGGGACGATCTGTTATTTACTTTTAATTGTTACGTAAGTGGATTGGATTTCCTATTACTGGGCCGAGGTTTTGTGTTAGGGTCTATCAAGCCTGAGTTACGTACCAATGACGGATACTTATTGTTGGTTGTTTATCGAGAATTTATTTTTATTGTTTCTGAACATCTTTTAATTATATATAGTCTGTCGAACTTGCATATATAAGACTTGTTATTCTCGTATTCTAATCATACTAGTTTGTAACGAATCTACATTTGTTTATTTGTACGATACAAGAATTCATCAAGAAATATGATGTAGCCTGTAGTTAGTAAAGAATCATGTTACTAATCACTAATCATTAATTCTTATAGAAAATTTGTAATCTGAACCTTGTAGCATTGATGAAAGAAGATACAGTAGACAGTAAATTCTTACAACGCGCCAAAGATACTGCGATTACTGCTTTCATATAACGCGATTCTTCGTACAACGTGTCAAATAATAAAACACAGGAATTACCTGATTTACGAACTAAGTACAGCACGATTTTCTCCCGCGTTATACGGAAATCTACTGTATGATTGAAACGTGTAAATCCTTTGAATTATTTGTGTATATAAACGCTATCTTCTCAAAATAAAAGATGAGGGGATTTTATATACTTATGTCTACGAGGAAGAAAATAATGAGATAACAGAACCTTAGGAGAGGATTCCTTTGTCGATTGTCAGGTAGCGAAGTCATTGAATCTTGCTGAACCCACACTGAGAACTTTTGTTTGATCCTCGTCAAATAGATTTCACGGAAACAAACCTATTTCACCGCACTAGAAATTTCAAAGTAATGGAAATAGACGTCATTCGACAGGCTACCGTTTGCACTTCTACCAAATATAGCGTCCACGATATAACACAGAACGTTTGCCAATAATTTTAATGGCAATGTCCATCGAACAATCCGTAACTGTGAAAGAACGAAAACTTTGATCATGATAAAAGTTTCTATGATACTTCGCGATCCCTACTCGGCGCTGTAATCGCTTAGGGTGATAGAAGCACAAAAGTACGAAGAATCACCAATCAGATGGAGCCACCGTCGCAAAGGATTTTAACGACTGCCTTCAGTACTTTTCAAACTAAGATGGACGCCGAGATGTACCCGGTGTAACCCATCCGCGAATTTCTAATGACATCCTCGAGCGTTTTAATGAGCACATCTCTGCAAAGCTTTACGTGCTCATGGCAAATTTCTATGTCCTCGACCACGTACGTAACCCATATCATACGCCTCGTAATCTCTTTCTTTATTCGTTTGTCTATCTGTTTGGTGTCCTATCTTTTGTTTCTATTTACCTTACTTTTCCATGGAAATTTAAATGCGACGTCGCTTTTATAGTCATAATATGTCTAAGAAACAAATATGTTTTATTTTTTAGAGAGGCCATCGTTTTATGAGTCTCATTGTGTAAAAGTCTCTTGAGTCTTGTATCTTACCCCTGGATCTACCGTAGGTAGGCTTTCACGTGTATAACCTTAAATTACAGGGAATTATATTTGTCATGAAAATGTAGTTATGTCGTGACGTGTCGTCTGTCACTTGTTTCTGTTTGATAGAGTTGAAATCTTTAGGGATTACGTTAATCGGTACTTCTCGTGACTCTTACTTCTGATATTCTGATACGGTCAAAATTTTAGCTCGCCCTATCTCCGTACGATCGTTACGAATTGTACACAGATTTTATTTGTACGTTCGCACGAAATATTGCGCCTGTTTACTATCTTCATCTCTCGTAAACTAGATACGCAAACGTGAATTTTATAGACAGTTTGGTTTTTTGCAAATCCATAATATTTTAAGGGTAAATACAAGATAATGAAAAATATATTTGTTTAGTATTTCAATAATTTGTATCGAGCTGCAGCAATCTATATATTCTCCATATATCCTATATATATACACACATTCTATGTATAATACGTTAATACAATTATATTGTTTTATCTAATTCATGATCAGGATTATTACGTGCATGCAATCTATAACTATTATCGTACTCATCGAAGGAATATGAATTATATCGAATAGGGATAGAAACTATCGATTAGATCCGTAACGCCTATAATTCCTATTGGCTTCTTATGAACGTTTGCTATTAATTAAATTTTCTCGAAGACAAGAGAGTTCCTATTAGGTATTTAGAGGTTACCTAGTAAGTATTGGTATAGTACGTGATCTTGCAAACATTAATGAATCTAATCGGTACCATTATGAATTGACGAAAATTGTTTGACTCGCGCGTAAAATTAAGTCTCTAAAAGACGAAATTGTGAAAACAACATGAAATTTGTTTCTCTTCGACAATAAACAGTACTGAAGATTTGTCGATTTGTACAGAAATATCATAAAGTTTAAATGAACAGTGAAATTACCATTCTAAAAGGAATATTTCGTGTATAGGAGTAAGAAAGAGTCGAGGGTGACCGAAAGCCGATTAGAAGTCGTGAATTTGCTTAAAACGAGATTTCGTACAAAACTTTTTATTTCGCAATCATACATTTTTTCTCCTTCACGGAAAAAAAGAAGTATAAAATGAAAATTCACAAATGAAATGAATAATTTCGCGTTTACGTAAAATATCATTAATTTAAATACTCGACTAATAAAATGTGACGTTTCATTAACTATGTCAAATAATTTCACGCCCATATTGTGGCACAATCGAGTATTCTGAGTTTATTCATGGATAAAGCCTTTTTTTTTGTTCTAGTTAAGGCTGAAACAAGAAACATATGAAAAGAGGGATTTTTTCAAGCCACGAAGCAGACACATTTAATAGAATCATTTTTTCTCTCTTCCAGGTTCTTTCGCTTCGCGAAGCATCGGTCCCGCAGCCACTGATCCGTTAAATCCAGGAGCACGATAAAGGCCGATTTACACGGAGAAACCGATTGCCCCGGCTTCACCAAATCGCCTTGTCCCATTAATCGTCGAGTCGTTCGTCAATTGGAGCGGCATCGTCGATTAGATTCTCCAAAGGCTCGTTTTCGTAGCTACGTTCGAGGATTCAAAGATTCGAAGCACCAGCAGCAGTGATATCAAGAGAGACAAGCATAAGAGAAGGATCAGATCAGACGTATTTCGTAAAGTCCGTGAGGTCAGGCCTCAGGTGTTAAGATGGCCTCCGATTGATACGGCAAGATATCTCGTTCAATATTAGAGCACTCTGTCTGAAATAGTTTGACGGTAAATCTTCGAGAAACGTGGATATGTCAATAAAAATCGGCGAGTTCGGAAAGTTGGACTGGATATATTTTATTAGGTCGTAAATAATGAACAATGGCCGCCGTACACGGAAGTCCAAAAGGATTCACTCTGAATCATTCGGACTTTCCTATTCCTACAATGTCCAGGTATACGTAACACATACATATTGTTGTACCCATCTGTATATAATATTTAATATATTTTTTTCCAGCCAAATTCTCCACAAGAAATTCCAAGTACAAATTAATAGCTGGTTTGGTATCAGTTTAACTACGAGAACGGCAGCCATATTGAATACCATCGATATAAACACAGATCGAAAGCAAACTTCTGCCGTTTCTTCAGTGTTCTACCAATTCCTTAAAAGCTCAAGTAACGTCCATCTAAATTTGTCAAGAACTTCTCACCCGGATGCAACGTGTAAGTAAAGGCTGCCCGAGACAAATCGACAAGCGGTTGCGTGTCGACTACGTTCTCTCGGCACAATTTCCAACTTTTATCAGCACGTAATCGCAAAACTTTTTAATTTACTTACAAACTTGCTCTGTTCATCGAATCGGCACGGAGAGTCGGAGAGAAGCCTTCGTGTTGGCGGATGGCTGCTGCCACGATTAGCTGCGACTCACGACTACCGTTCTATTTTCATGTGTTTCCACATAACCTAAACCAACTTAACCTAACAAGAAGTATAACTTTCCTGCCCGGTTCCCGCGATCCCGTGCAACTTAATACTTAAAAGGGGAAAGACTAATAAGAATGGAGAGACGCCGAAAGCCCTGACTAATTCCTTGAAATACCAGCGAAACTCAAAACCGCTTACTTCACGCTATACAGTGATGATATTTTATTTTTATTACTTTTCACGCCTTGCCTTTTTCTTTTACGTTGCCTTATCATTTTCTTCGCACGATTACTACTCGGCCTATTTTTGTTTCAGTTTATTTGGGGAAGAAAAAAAGTATGTCCACTTGACTCTACGTCTATACTATGGTGTACAAGGAAGAGTAAGGAGGAAACAAGTTTACGCGGACCCAGGAATCGTTTTACTGTTCAACAGGAAAAGATGTCGTTCTACCGTGATGGATTGTGGGAACTGCGATCTGTGCGTAACTCGTAACGACGTTTAATCATATTTTCATTATACTTTTATTCGCTAGATTTACTCCTCTCTTTTCTACCAGCGTTTGTGCTTTTACTTTCCTTCGTGAAACTACATTTCGGATCTCTCAAAAACCTCTTCGAGTCTCATGTGATTTATGCGATAAGAACCGTGAGAATATTCGATCTCGTGCCACTCGACATCTTTGTTATTCCTGTACTCTATCGGCTTTAATAATTTCTGGGTCTTCGCTTGAACGAATACGTACTCTTGAGTGATTCCTACATATTTTTATGCAAAATATGAAAATATTTTTATACCCAACATCAAAGAAACTGTGGTGTAATTGAAAAAATTTTATGCAATGTAAAATATATGCATGTTGTATTTCTTTTTACGTCACGCTCCTGGATATACAGATAAATTAGGTCACGGTGTAACGTATTTTGAAACTGGTTTCTCATTACGTGATAATCAGGGATTTAACTTATTAATTATAAACCAACTTCTGACTCTCAAAAATTAGAGCCCTTAATTTCCTGGGAAATGATTCAAGCTTTTTCTTTTGCGAACATACACGAATAAATTGCACTGACGTTAAACATCTTTATTTGCATTTTTCCAAAGCTTAACCTAATATTTGAAGAAAATATATGTGAAAAATGCCAGTAAATGGTATATACTCTTTACTGACTTCCGTCCATAGATTTACACAGGCATATACCCACACAGAATTATTTTTGGTAATATTTTCAGGATTTAATATTTAACGTTATACATATATACTGTAACGTTGCAAATACATCACAAAAGTCCCGGATTATTGACTTTCGTTTTTCTCTCAGAATCGTATTTCCGTACCTTTCGCTACTATCTTGCGCGCAACCAGCCAGGACCTCCAGGGTCATAGGACAATTATATTTCATTGAACTATCTAAACTATTTCATACGTTTCAACCACGAAACTCGCCAGACTTTCAACTACGTGGAGAACAGTTGTCGTTTCCTGGCGTCTCCGCCCCAAATTAGACCCTGTCCAAAAGAGAGTAAGGAGGGTCACCCAAACAACCCCCCCCCCCCCCCCCCCCACCATAGACTGCACCTTACTTCCCATTTCATAACGCCGGTACCGGTTGCCAACGTTATAACGGCTGGTACCGGAAATGAGAAAATCCCAGGTCCCGTAGGATTTCTCATGCTGAATGTTCTACAGGTGCTGGGGAGGAAGCACCGTCACTGGCCTGCTACGGAAGGCAGATGCAACCAGGTTACCGAAGACATCAGGATTCCAGCCAATATCGTCAAAGACAGGACCGGAACCTCACTGTCACCGGAGGCCACTGGACACCCCGAGCTACGGCATCGAGATTGGACCAAGTTCTACGCGGCTAGCTTGTTGACTACAGATCCGTCACAATGTTTCGTCTAGACTACGTTTAAAATTTTTTTTAACGCCTGCCTTTCACCCACATCAATATCTTTGCAATCTTTCGTCGCAATGACGAAGGTCCGGGCAAGATACCGGCGCCCCGCTGAAGAGAGGCAAAGGGCTGTAGAGCGGGCGGAGATACAGTTTTGTTACGTTTAAGGGCAGCGGAGGAACACCCTGGCCCGAGTTAAGGACGTGGTGCCCGGCTGTCGCCCGATGCCCTGGGGAAGCTGCCGTGGAGGATCTCCAGGAGTCACGTACCGATTCGCTAAGGAACGCTCTCGATTTAGTTTGAAGGGACGACTCGAGGGAAAAGCTAAGAGTTATCGGCTATATGGATCTCGACCAATCAGAACGATTGGTTCCCGAATTTGACTATTGTCAATTTACTGCTTTAAAGCAGTCTGTCTTGGGACACCGATCGGGGCGACTCGAGCTGCCTCGCGCTCCCGGGCTGTTTGTTGATAGTTTTTCTAGCTGTGTTTTCTGTACGGTATTAAAAGTTTTCACGTTGCTCCCGTAATATCCAAAAAATCCTATCGATTTTCTGTGTGTGTTTCGGAGGTGCAGTGCTGTGCTATAGTGCAGCCCATCTGAGTATCCTCTGAATGCAATTCTCGGTCTTCACGGATCAGCTGAACCAGCTCCGGTGAGTACTCCCAATTTATTAATTGGTGGAGGGATTTTGATTTTATAGCTCCGATTCGGTCTGCTACGTTCTCGATCAGTTGCTCTCTGTTTCCGGCAGTATTTACCTGACGTTTACTCTGACCATCTCTACCTCAACCTAGCATCACCTCTACCTCAACCGTGAATTTCCGTAATCGTTCACTCTAGTTCGTGCATCCAGTTGCGTTTACTGATTTTACCGGACCCCAAAGATCAGCATCTACGGTTGTGATTATCGATTTTGAGCGTCCCCAAAAATCGACAGGATCCCATAAGCTATCGTCTCTTCTGACAGGTTCCGTCAGAGCTCTCGTTTTGACGGAGTCGAGCCTCAATTCTCAGGTCATACCGGCTCGTCAGTTCCCAGTGAATCAAGAACTGGCTGGCGCTCGCCTGGCATCCGGACGCATGGAAAGGGGGACGTAGGATAGATACCTCTCGGATTTTTCTTATCGTTGTGGAGTTAAGGAAATACGTTACGATACATACCCTTATTAAAAAATAATTGAAATGCTTGGATCGAGACTTTGAGGAATTACAAAAATGTTACTTCCGTTTTCTTCATGCACGGCATACAACCTTATACGTTAGGAAACAGAGTCGTAATTTAAAGTTACGTTGAAACGTCGTAGACTCCTGCGGAATGTCACATATTAGAAAACTGTCCGAGTCTTGAAGATTTCTGGTGGTGAAATAAATTCCAAAGGATTCAGACGTTTCCCCCTCTCCAAGAAATCTCGACGGTTCCAACAATCCGAAAAACACGAGGAGCCGATCGAAAAGTTGTTTACGCCTTTCGAGATACTTTGCTAAACCCAAATTTCCTAAAGTGGCTGCTACGTCTGGTATTTAAATTTGAAATTGTCAAACCACCTTGGAAAATTGCACCGACTGTGTCTAATGGGCTATTTATTACCAATTATAGCTTTAATTAAAATTATATCCAGTCGTAACACAGTGACAATGACGATAAAAAATGTATATCTTAAATTCGATTGGATTATTTTTCTCAGAATCGTTAAGCCAACACGTGGGTGAGAGCAGATCGATATATGATCGATATATCGGTTAAAAAAATAATCGATTGAATTAATTACATAAATAATTTAAATATTTTTTACCATACTGATCTTATGAAATTATATTATGCGATAATTATTTTTTAATCTGTTTTAATTGCAATATTTTAAAAACTGAAACAAACCACTCAATTTGAATTCGATCTTGTTGGATAAAATGAGATCTAATCTTTTTTTACTTCCCGGCGTGCATTTAATATACTCTGTGTAATCCGTAAACGTCGTACGATCACTTTCGTAGAAACCTAGTCGTAAAAACGGAAGTTACTACTCATAGATGTTCATTAACATGCAGGCGAATGTTACGACTTCGTCGATATATAAACGGCCCATTAGGATCGCTGGGATGAAGTGTTGCGGTTTCCTTGGTTTCACTGGGTTGCCTACCAGGTTCGTATATTCTGCGGCGTCATACTTTATTTCTCTATGTAACGAGTTGAACTATATTACATAGATTGAATAGGAAAGTTACATCGAGTTTAAAAAAATATATGTATATGCATATATATATTCAATTTGTATTCATAACCTAAAAATGCGAGTAACGAACGACCGAAGTTAGCCTCTGCATAATCATTAGAACTCGCCGTAATAGAAATTGAACAATGCAATTAACAATCCTGATAGTTAAAGCTAGTGCTCATTAGTCGACGAAGAGTTCTTTTTTTTTTTCTTTTTTCAATCCGCTACTACCACTTGCAGGAAGCTCGAAACGACGAGCACGAATTTGTTTCCGGTTTCTGGCATTTTTATTGTAATTCTGACATAATGTCCGATGACAAAAGAAATGGCTGGAGGTTTAAACACAAAGAGAAATTAATATTATTTTCCATTACGTACGAGAGAGTTGCAATTACGAAATTTAATTAGACAAATTGTCTGTTATCTCGGTGCATCGCTCGTTCTTCGAGTTTCAACTGTATTAAAAAAAAAAAAACTGAAATGATAAAAATAAAATCTCACCTCGAAGTATCAATAACCGAAAATCAATTTACCCCTCGTCGTTGTCGTCGTGGCGGTTAGGCGTCGCTCCTTAATTCTACGTTTCCTCGGCCTTTCGAATGACTGACTCGGCTTATAGCGATTCTCAGGGCGGCCAACCGTGAGTCGTCGTGCTTGTCGACGACAGGAAAATCGGAAAAACGCCGAGGACGCTATTGCAGCAAAATACCAAATGGAGCATGGTCGATCGAAAAGAAGAAAAATTCACTGGATATATCCGGCATTGGGCTTCTTTAGACGAGATGTCAACCCGGTTTTCGTTTTATATAAAAGTGTCAGGATTTACTAAGGATTCAAAAGACTTCCTCGTCTCTTCCACACAAAATCCTTGTCTCGCAATATAGAGTCCGCAGATGCGAAGACGTTCGAGTATAAAATAAAATTTTGCAAACTCCCCGCCCGCTATCCATACACGTGTGACACGTGTATATGAAAGTGGAACCGACTATATAATAATATATATCAGACATACAATATACATAAAATACATTACTTCGAGATGAAATTTTTTTTCTAATACTAATGCTTTATGGCCTCAAATATATGTATGCTTTCTAAAAACGTATAAAAGGCTTTTATACGATAATATTATACGAAATTTTATGTTATAAGATATCGACTTTGATATAGGACCGTGCGTTATCGATGGAGAAATTTTCAAAGCAAAATCAAATATATTGATATTGGTAGGAAAAAAAAACGAATTGAAATATTTTATTGTCTATATGACATCCCGTCGGCCGATTCGTACATTGCTTCAACTTGCCCCCGCAATAAGTAATGGCTGACCCATTCCGTGCGCATGCGCACAACACAAATTTCGTAGTGCACCGTCAACTCCGCAAACGAGCGCCACGTGAGCATCGTTAAAGAAGAAACTTGTAAATATTATCCCTTGTCATGATCCGAATATCGTAATAACGTAGCACAGTAAATTCACCAGTGGCGGTATTATCTTTAGGAGTGTCACCTCTGCAGGCGACGTCGACCGTCGTCGTTCTCGTCAGAAACTCTTGTCGCGGCACACGGCTGCATTACGCTGTGTTTATTCCCGGTAGAGTTTCAATTATAACTTACGGTGAGTTAGCATGGCTTTTACTTATGGCAAACTTCACGCATGTAGACGGAACGTGCATTGTGTTTAACCACTAGGAATTTTCATAATTTACCCATACCTCAAATTCCGTATATTCCACTAGAAAAGTGACGCCTTCTCGATTACTTATGACATTGAAATAGATCGATATGAAAGTTATGTTGAAATATTTTTAAATCATCGTTAATAATGCTGCTTTATGAAAAATCGAATCGATGCTTCCTGTTATTCGTATACAGATATTTCATATGTAACAGGGATGCCCAGGCGATCATTAATTAATTAAGAGATCAACGATAAATCATACGACAGTCACTGGCGCTCTTGTCAAGTCGTTAATTAATATTTTATCGAGTACCTTATCGACTCGAACATCTGACGGATTATGATTAAACAATAATACTTTTTAAGTGTCCCAAATGGAAAAAGCTCGTTTCATTATGAAATTAATTAATTCTATTTATGCATATTCACGTACAGGATTATTCAGGAGTGTCGAACCACGTGAAGTTAGTTCCGCTACGGGATTCAAGTGGATAGCCTAGGCTAACTTCAGTCGGTTGTCAGTTAGCATACGTTCCGAAATTCATTTCTAGTTAGGCTACGGCTCTCTCGCTCAATTCTATTCAGGTAAATAGAGACACGACGTTACCCATAGTACAGTAATGAATATCAGAACGTACCTTCGGTAATACTCTTGAATATCATCTCTTATAACTGTATATATATCACAATATCGATCGAACGTTTGAATGATTTTTTTTATGTAACAAAAATTCCATTTTCCAACGTAACCATGGACACGTTCAATTATACTCTTAATGGATCGTGCTTCCACTGTAGAAAAAAAATGACTGTGACGCATGTTATTACGAGACCCACGAAACTGAGTGTGATAGATTTTCACTTCGGCAAAGTGGAGTTACTGGCGGATGAAATTTACTTTGAACCAGACGATCAACTATTATATATGATATACAGGGCTATTCACGGCAAACGTACCAGCTGAAGATAGTCGCGATTGAACAATTCTGTTAATCGAGGCAGTGGGGCCTTGTTAAAGAAATGAAAAAAAAAATGTGAAATTCATGATCTTAGCAATGACGTTAATTTTCATTTTTTTTTTTAATGATGCCACTCTGCTTTGATTCATGAAATCATCCATACACGGCCAATTTCAGCCGATGCGTTTGCCGTGAATAAACCTGTATGTATATGTATACGTATATATGCCAGGTTATTCAGCCCAAACGCACCACCTGAATATGGTTTCACCATAGGACTCCAATGGACGCGCCAACTTCAGATGGTGCGTTTCTACTGAATAACCCTGTATGCTGTCGGTGGGAAGGGATGCATGTTATACAAGGGACGTTCTTGAAAGAGGAACATTAAAAAATTTACTTGACTTTTCCGACCGACGTGAAAATATGTCGGAAAGTATGCCTGAGAAAAAAAGTCGTACGGAGATACGTGAATTTGTCGTACTTTTGAAAAGCATGTTGGGATTTAATGGTACTGAAAGAAAGTTGCTGAAAATTTATGAGGAAAAATTGTATTTCGCGCTCGTTGCTGCTTGTGGAATATTAATGGCGAAGAATAGTGTTAAAAAAAGTTTATTTTTCTTCCTGCAACGCATACTGCCCATTATGATCTATACGTTTATAATTGTAATATTTATCTAGGAGGGTAGTGATGCTTTGAAGACAAAAAATTGACTTTGCTCAGTCATCGCGCAAATTGAAATGGAGTAGGCATACAGACTTAAGCTCGTTCCGTTGTATCGTTTATTAGCATTAATAAATCACTGGTAGAAATGCGTGTAAAAAATGTTAAATATCCGTTCGTAAAGTGGATTATCGTTTGCTATTTATTTTTTGCGAAAATGGGAATAATATACAGAACGTGTAATCCGGTCATAAAAAATTTTTTGTATTCATTACAACGTTTTTTTTTTCAATTAATCACGATAGTTACAGTGCTATTTGAACAGTAAAAAATTCATAAATCAAAGATGACAAAAAAATTTGGAAATTTCTCAAAAATATTTTTTAACTGAAAATCAAGATCAGGAGATGCGCGGATTTGTCTAAAAAATATAATTAAACGTAACAAAACAGGTATTTGTTTTTAATTTGACGAATTATACAGGTTCGCGTACTGGATGGTAATTTTAATTTTTTGTAATAATTTGAAAAAAAGATATGAACAATGACCTAAGATTTTTTTTACTTTTTTTGTCCTTGTTGAGATATCCGAAAACGTAGTAGAATCAGATAACATCCATTCCCTTCTTCAGAAGGAATTGATATATACATATAGTATATATGTATACTATATATACATAGGAAGCAGCCTGAAGGATATTAAAGAAGGAGTCGATAAGGGTTTAATATGAGCCAAGGGATCCGTGCTTTCCTTCAGTTTATTAAAGCTGTCTTCGCAAAGCAAGGGCCGTCTACGTAATCGCCCAGTACATCCTTTTCCTTAGCTAAGTAAAGATCTTTCCGGCGGAAGTACCCTACAAAGACATTTTAAAAATAAATCTAGAATGAATATGAGTTTACGAAAAAAAAGAAAGAAAAAAATCGCAAAACTAAATGAACGATTCTTTATGAACACTCACATATGCAAATAATACAATATAAATCAGAGCCAACAAATTTCTATTAAAAAAAAAGACAATAAAAAAAATATAATACGATACATTTTATTTATAATAATTCGAGCAATATCAACTTTTATCACTTTCAATCCCAACACATAAGCGGATATCGTAAATTCAAAAACTGGAATTGAATCCGAATACAAAATCCAGGATAATCTACGATAGCACAGTCGAAGGATTAATTAGAATGTCAGATATGTATATTAAAAAAATTTTTTTTCGATTTGACAAAAAGTCATTGCTATAAAAATTGTAGAAAATCCAAAAAAAAAAAAAAAACGTATGAACAGTATAATATTTTTAAAGCCGGCACTTCCGCTCGAACTGTTACCGTGATATCGGTCTTTCACCTGTTAGGTTAGGTTATGTACGTTCCGAGCAGACCCCTGATAGTAATACGAGACCGGCGTATATTGCTAAAGAGGATTCGTTAAAGCGGATTGAAGGGCAAATTTTTATCCAGAAGAGATATGAGCTGCGCAATGTATGGCAGCGAGTACAGATACATTTGGTTGGATATATTTAGGGATCCCCTGGCGGCGTCAGATAATACCCGAGTAAAACCCGCGACCCTCCGTGATTTAATGCTCGTGTGTGTATTAGAGCATAGATAGTTTATCAATAATAACGTCAAAAAGTATATCGAGTTGGCTCCAACATAGATGCATTATAAAAATTGAAAGAGGCTTTTAAAAAATTAAAAAAAAAGAGAGAGAGAGTAAAAAAACTCGACCCACCGACTGCTGAATATTAAAACTACGTACCCCCTTGTATCCCGCGTACTAATGCGCAGCCACATAAATCGTCGGAAAATAAATATTCGCTCGTGTAAAAAGCTTTTCGTGGTCTCGCATCACCTAGGGCGCGAGCCTCGAGATAGAGAAAAATAATTAAGCAAATTAAGGAAACGACTACGATCCTCCTACAACCAGGGGTTGACTTTGCCTTACCAGAACGGTCGGGGCTGGCTTGTACGGGGAACGACTCTCTGATGTTCCAACCCCAATCTCAACCCCCCCCCCCCCCCCCCGGCACCCTCTACCCCGTCCAATGGGAAAATGATGATGCAACTGCGAAACAGGTGTCTCCTTGTGGCCTGACGAAGGTAAAGATACGAGCAAAGTATCAAAGGCATTAGCACGTAATTGTCGCGCGATGAGCACTAGCCGGAAGTCGTGTTTCCTTGCGTGGCGTCGCCTTAATTAAAGTTTCTTGCGATAAAGAATTATAAAGAGGAGCGCAATACTTTTTCGTGGCGGACGAGAACGGGGCGAGGGTGATGATTTATGGGAAAGACTTTATTTTTCTATTAACTGACTTGTCATTATTAAATATTTTCTCTATTTTTACTCTCAACCCCCTCGCAAGCCTACCTACTCGTATCTCTTAACAGTGGACGTATAAAAATCGTTAGTATGTAAAGTCTATGAATTAGGATTACACGATGGATGCCGTGGTGGGCAGCGTTGGAGATGAGAGAATTAGTGCCCGGTATTAGCATTCTGCTCGACGTATTAGCATATTCATGAGCGACACGTCGACGCAGCGCGAGATATAATAGGCGACCGGGTGAGTTATACTTTTGGAGAGCTCGAGATCGCGCGTCCGCTAACCGAAAGTCCCGCGCGGTGGCAGCACCGCGGCGTGAAGTCATACCCCGCCGATACTGGCTGTTAGTTTTACCGCTTTTATCTTCTGGATGATTCAGAACGTCTGAGAGCACCGAATGTATCTGCTTGAATTTACGTTTCACATTCTCGTACTGCGGTACGGTCCAATTCGATTCCGGCAACACAATTTCCTTCGCTTTGATCGAGTCTCGTTGTTGGATATATATATATATATATATATATTTTTTACATCAATTTTCTTACCCGCCGAAATTCACTCAATTAAGTTCGACTCGTGCCTCGTCTCGCTTCAAGTACTTTAATGTCGCTGATTTTGTTGAGCACAATTTTTTTGTCGAACAAATTTTTTTCTCCGTTTTTTTTTTTGCACGCCATTCAACTGGTACGCACTAAATTTTCAGTAAATCCTGCAACTCGTATCATAAGTAATATTTTTTTTATTTATTGGTGCCACTGCCTTTGAATCATTCTGACGTGAAAATATATGGTAACTATACCGAACGTAGCTGCAGCAGAAGTTCAATGTTACTTCTCACGCGATAGCTCGACAGCCGTGAGATGATCATCGTTCCTCTTCGGTCGAGGAGAATCAATCGGCACTGGGTACCTCATCGACTTTGATGCATTCAGATGGAAGAAGCACATGTGCATGCAGTAAAGGGAAAATCCTGATGGCCTCGTATACATATATATACACACAGCAAGAAAGCTACAAACGACTAAGCTTTGAAGTCCTTCGATACTTCAACGAAAATAGAAAGTTCTCTACTGTACGTATGCAAAGGTATTATATATATATATATATATGCATACATAAATATTATATATAAATATATATATGAAAAACCTGCCCACTGAACATATAAGAGGAAATCAGTAATGGGCCCTTCTGGCCCACTGCACTTATCAATCGGACCAGTAATGATTGAATACTGAATAACCTCTTAAACATTTGCTGGGTATACAGGGTCTTTCAAAAGTAAGTACCAGCCAAAATTGAGTCGTGCACTTGATTTCTGTGGTACAGGATCTACCATAGAAATCGAATGTATGACCTAATGTTGGTCGGTGCATACATTTGAAAGAGCCTGTATATATTCTCGAAGGAACTTAATGGGTATTATCGACATGGAGAATCACGTAGCGTACTCACTAGTGAAAAACAATTTATCGTATCAGCCGTCGCGATTTATCGAGCAATTTGCCCGTTAAAAAAAAAAAGAAAAAAAAAGAAAATTCCAAATAATCAGTCATCGCGCAATATATCCAGCTGGCCGCGATAAATCCCCAAATCTGACAGGATTACGCGCTTATAAATTACTGAACCCGCCGCCGACGCCGTTCCTCTCCGTCGTAGCAGCCGTTCTGCCATCTACAGTGCAGCGGCAGAAGTAGCCGCCGCCGCCTCCGAAAGAAAACAAGAAAAATTTATTATTTTTCCACGGATTATCCGTTTTGTAATGCGAGTTATTACGCGGGTAATTACCTCAGAAATATACAACGGGAGAGAAAAGAAAATTTAATATTATACATATATATATATATATACAATATATACACGCTTGCCAGATAGGCTCGGACCCCAGCGCCTCCACGCGGCGTGTAAATGAGATACGATTTAACAACTCGTGGTGAATATAATTTTGTTCCTTTTTGAAATTGTGAAAAGGAACAAAAAAAAAAGAATGTTGAACGATTTTTCATACAATTTATTTCGCACGGGCGCGTGCAATACATTAAACTTACGTTATACCGTTATTGTCGATTCTGTATTTTATACCCGGGACACACTAATTTATGGGATTTTCAGTCTTGGCACGTGCGTCGATAAAGGATGAGTATAGATATTGAAAAATACAAAAAAAAAAAAAAAATCGGTAAACTTTCATATTTTTCATATTAATTAGTCACTTTATCTCGCCTGTATCTCGAATACACGTACAGGCCACGTGTTCGCTGTATCAACGAAGTGAATGATGTATTTGCCCACTGTACATCATACGATGTATAACGATCGTAATTTTTATTATTTTTCCATTGTTAGCACCGACGTCATTGATTGTCACGTCAAAATACTCTTACATTGTTTTACAATGATTTTTTGCCCTTCTTTATGTATTTATTCATTTAATTGATTTATTTATATTTTCATAATGTAGAACCGTCGCGTCACAAGTGATATTTTCTGTGGTGCCGTGTAATATATGGGATATTGACGATTTTATCATTATTAAAGGAAACGATGATTTTTTACGAAAATACCCACGTGCCAAGATAGAACGTGCAGAAGAATATTCCAAGATCTATTGCGAGAGGCTGAAATCGATCAGTCTGATTAAGAGGCCATGAATTAGCTTAATCAGGTTCGGGGTTAATGAGCCTTATCAGTCTCCACGATAAGGGCTTCCCGGTATATGGAATTACATTTGTGTAATCAAACTTTAAGATTATCACTCTGGTCACTCCTGGTTTGTAACTTCTATTTGACATCCAAAATGGTTATATTGACATTTTGTGACCTTTGACTGCTTTATGCCAGGTCATGACCGGTGCTACACTCGTTCCTCCACTATTCACAGGTCGCTATGCCCTAGATATTGGTTAGAAACCATATCACCCAAATTCCAAACGCGTTCCAGATAGTCCTGAATAATAAGGAACATAACACTGTATATATATATATATATACATTATTGCATCTGACAGACTATGGATTATAATCTCGAACGAACATTGTACGCTCGTCAAATAGAATTCTCTAAATTCGTTAATTCGGAATTTCCCTAGAAATTTGAACTATCCAAAATTTATGAAAATATCTAGTGAAACCACTGAAATTAGGCGCAGCACTAGGCACTAACCGGATATGTATGAAATTGCTTGATTTTTCATTATAGTTAAGCTTTTTTTTTTTGTAAAAAAAAGTTTTTTTTTTTTGTAATTATACATTGATCAAGTTTGGTAATGTGTAAATTGTACAGCTAGAGCACCTGGACAACGTAAATTTACGAAAAAGCATTAACTTTTCGCTTCTTCCAAAGTTTCCTAAAGTTTCACTTTTTCCACGCATTCTCTCTGCACAAGCCCCGTAATCATTCCGATCGTAACTTCATACCGAATCCTCGACGAGCAAGTCAAAATTTGATAACGCAAAAGGTCACCAAAGTGTGCAGTTAAGAGAATCAATTTTCTCTTTCACCGTTCGAAGATTGAAAAAAAAAAAAAACATCAAAATTGAATAAAACTCAAAAACTTTTCGATACTAGAATTTTCATTGTATACACTCAATTTTCCTTACACACAATGACAGCTGTCACCGAGCAAACACGCTGAGGCGAAACAATGAAAATTTTCAAAAATTTTTTTTCCCCTTCCGTTATCCGTCAAAAGAGAAGCAACGTTCCCGATGAAAAGCATAGAAAAATCGTACGGCAGTGCCCGACCGAGAATACATACGTACCAGGGGATGCTGTCAGCCCCAAGGAGAATTTACCCTCGAGACTTAAAGGATCCATTGAACTATTCAAAAAGCGTATAAAATGGCCGTATCGGGTTATTTACCAAGTGTACGATATCGAGTCCTCCTCGTCTTCTAATGTCAAACCCGCAATTACTCGAGTGCTTTCAATACGGTCTGACTTGTTCTACGCATGAACTACTCGTCGGAGACGATTCTCTTTGTTCTACTCTTCGGTTGCCTGTTTCTCCTCCCTCGGCACTTCCTCTTTACAATACCACAGCCTCCAGTGCCTTACCCCATTCCTTCTTCGATTTACAACACTGCCTGTCTTGTACGTTTCCTGTTACCCAGCAACATCGTAACCGGTATCGCATCTAGTTTTCGTTGCCACGATAATGCGACTACGCGGTTACCATGTACGTACGTATCTTTGCCTGCTGTACCCACTAATACGTTAGTTTTCAAAAGTACTTGTTTCGTTAGTTCCCTTAGCATTATTGGACTTCAGACACAAAATTTATTATTACTACAATCGTAACTTAACACTGCAGGTAAATTAAATGAAATCTGAAAATTAAGTCAAAAATAGCACGCGGTCATTCAACATCGCGAAGGCACTGCAGAGAGCACGATATTAATTAAAAAAAAAATGTTTTTTTAACATTTTAATTAGAAAAAATATTTTATTTTAATTATGCGGTATATTTTTAATTGTGTAAATTTCATTTCATCTGCTTTCAATCGCTAAAACGATATGCATATATTCGTAGATCGTATATCTAGGCCTCAATTGAATTCTCCCTCCTACAGTAGTGCGTCTGAGTTATCCAGGCGGCGCTGGGCTCCCTCAGTAACGTCGTACGGTCGAATCCGCCCGCAGGAAACAGTAGCCAAACGGTACGACTGTTACTATTACTGTCGTTCGTATCGGAGCAGTCGTAACAATTGTCATTACCGTCTCGTAATTATCCGACAGAAAATCTCACGCCTTTGAGAACGATATCTGGCAGGGGTACGAGTTGGATTTACGGAACGGCTGTAACTCTTGGCTATCCAGAACACGTAGTCTAGTTCGACGCCGCTCGCAATAAGACTCTAGCGATAAGTCGCGGGGCGACGATTATTAAAATGATCGAAATTTTATCTTCGATCTCGACGATTAACAATATTGTCACTATCCCGTGTTAGGACGAATTTAAACATATTTTTTTAAGAAACATTTTTTTTCTTTTTCATCCAGTCAATCATCTTGAAAAAGTCACACGGAGAGATATCGCATGGCGCTCACGAGAAATGGCTAGGTTATTACAGGTGTTTTAATTAGAAGTTACGAACCAGCCAAATGAATGTTTAGTCCTCCAGGCTTGGTATCCTTACAAACTCCGTTGCGGTTGGTAGTCCTGACACAAGGCCGACCGCGTAATCATCGTTATAACTTTGCTCTCGCCCTCTAATTCCCCAGTGTGACAACCCCCGCCGAGAAACTCACCGAAAGGGGTGGCATCCATGACATGGAAATATCCGTACTACCCCTTACGACCTTGAACCCTTTATCTCCTGGTCTCCGAAGAAGGTCGCCCATTTGGTCGTCACGATAATCGAGCTTCGTTGACGAAGTAAGCTACGCCCAACCACCGCCCGCACTTCCGGCCCCCCCCCCCCCCGCCAAAAAAAGTTTCAAAAAAATCCGGAATCTTTTTTTCCCTGATTTCACGAAAAAAAAAAACCACGAATCTTCACTGATCTCAGCAGCCACTAAAGGTATTTCCGACTCCTACCGGAAGTCCTCGCTGTTTGCCAAGATAAAACGGAAATCAATTAGGATTCCAAGCACGTAGCCAATAGGTTGACAACACTACCCTGGTATCCCGAGCTCTCGTTCTCACAGGGAACCATCCACTCGCTCTAACATCCTTTCCAGGGACCTGGCTTATTCGACTGACTCTCCCCAGCGGATGTGATTGCCCCAGTCATGCCAACTTTCACGACCCTGAATTCCATAGGGAACGGAGGATGGTTTGGCCTAAACCGTCGATAGGTTATGTCGGACCGCGTCACACCCTGGGACTGTGGAATCGAGCTGGATCGATTTTCTATTACGATATATCGAATGTACTTGTGGGATCAGAGACTACCTTACTAGTCAGGCTATGATAAAACTTTGTATCCAGCACCAGACCGTTCATTTTATTCCTATATATATCCAGAACGTCTTGAAGTTGCCGCGGAAGGGCGAATCGATCGCGTATGAATTCATTGCCAAGTGACGGAACTGAAGTACGGAGCGAATTGACCCTTGAGCGAA
This sequence comes from Cephus runcator, assembly GCA_030142495.1. Taxonomy (NCBI): domain Eukaryota; kingdom Metazoa; phylum Arthropoda; class Insecta; order Hymenoptera; family Cephidae; genus Cephus; species Cephus runcator. The sequence goes on along the minus strand of JARQTC010000102.1, from coordinate 704,464 downwards.
TGACGAACGACGTTTTCTCTGTCTTACGTAAACGATTGACGTAGCGGTAGAACTGAAGTAAACATTTTTTTTTTCCCCGCATTCAGATAATCGTTACGAAATATTGTATCGAAGGGTGAGAAAATTATATTAACCTTGATATCGATTAAAATTAAAAATTTTATATTTAAAAAATAATATCGTATTGTTGATTAACGCGGATGTTTGAGAAGAAAAATTTTTTTTTTACCACCAAACTATTCGCGCGGACTCTTAACGAATTTAAGAAATGGTCGCTCTTTATCCAGCAGCCCTTAGTCGGTTTGTTAGAACCGAGACAAGGGGAAGATACGAGGAAACGAGACTAGAGCGCCTTAATAGAGTCCTGTTAGCGAAGGTTTACGTGGGTACCCCAGTTCCTTCCTGTAAAGGGAACGTGTCCTTCCAAAGGATCGTGGGCTCCTTATTGTTTCGCTAGGTGGTATCCCGGGCTAATGACGAACCCTGAACTAACAGCCTTTGGAGTCACGAAATTTCACTGTATTCCTCTACCAGTGTATTATACCTTACCGGAAGTTGCGTCATTTCCATTTACAAAGTACACCAATATATATACATATATATATATTTCGATCTACAGTTTCGCAATACCGTCGACCATCCCGTTGTCAAGCCACAGATGCTCATTTAAGAGGCTCGCGTGACCTCGTAAACTTCTAGGTTATATTGTTGTCTTTATCCGTCCTAACCTGAAATGCCCCCACGTTTCCGTTTCGCGTCTCTTTACCCATACCGATTTCCGGCAATCGTATTTTTATTTACGAACCGCTACCGGTTACGGACTCTTGTAAAAACTCCTATGCCAGCTTCTCGGGCTAAACCAAACCGACCGGAAAGCAAAGACCCCCACGCGCCAATGGCAATGGCTTTCCACATGTAACCGTCGCGATCGTGTTTCATCCTATGGTCACTTCCTTCGAAGATCCTTCTTTTTCCTTTCCTTTCAGTTCGTCCCGTCTTTGTTCACCTCCCCTTTCGACTCCTGTACCTTCATTCTTTCATGCCATTTTCCATTTTCGGCTGAAAGGAGTCCAGCTTGCCAAGACTGTACCATCTCTCACACGGATATCTTCTTGGTAGGTTCGCACTAAGAGTTTTCTTATCGTCACTATTTATTTTTACCCCGGTCTCGCGCTGCTGATTTCACTCGCTGCCTCTTTCCCATCTTTATCGTCCCTCGCACCCCTTACCCCCATTAACCACCCCTCATCCCTTTCGATCTCCCAATAGTCATCCCCACCCAGTAGAAACTGATGCCGGATTTTCTCTATCGTCAAAAATAACATATCCCATCGCACTTACTACCCCTACTGCTTTTCACTAGTTTCACGATTTTCCCTATAGTCCGTCTAACGTAACTTCGTCGATGCTGCAGTTAGTTCTGTACACAATAATAATAATAATAATAATAATGAAATCGACGAAAGGATCTACAAGTCATGTATAGGAGACCATTGAAACGTGCCAATTTTCACGTACAATCCACGACTAATGAACTGCCCTTCTATATATAGAGAATTTACTAAGGGAATTCACAGATAGCTGCCTCGCCATACGAATCGAAGTTTCCCAGGGAGACGTTGACAAGTTTAATACTTGTTTAGATACCAAGCGTCGATGCTTGTTAGGGACGCCAGTCTCTACCAACAGGTCAACCTATCTCGACCTATCTCTGAATTGAGATCCGATTAGCTTCTGCTGAGTTGAGCAAACAGTTTCGAATCGATAGCCTGGGCTCAAAGTACGGATATCTAAGGCAAACGACCTTCCCTACCGATAGCAATCTTCATCAGGCTGGATTTTTGGCTTCGCTCTAATGTCCCGATAGAAAACGTCATTTTTCGGCTGCCTCTAATCGCGGCCGTGCGTTTGATTAATTCTTAGCGAAAACCGATAAGACCATCGCTACCTACACCACGCGTCATTCAACGTTAGCGGACAGTCATATATTGATATGCATATATATGTGCATACGGGTACATTGCCGAATTTCCTGAATTCCAAAACTACCACTGCTTTGCGTTGCCCACGTGACTTGAATAATTCATGAATAACGCTCGACGCGTAAACAGCTCGTCACGTATATTCACGCAATCGCTCATTTTATCCTCGTTTGCACTTTGGTGATTTTTTTCTTGCTTTTTTTTTTTTTTTTTTTCCGTTCCATTTTCACTTATTGCATATCCATACCCTGTGCTCTCTGTTCTCGCGTCACGCAGCACCACGCGGAGCCTCACATTGTCAACGAGGCCTGAATGACAATCTCGGTGACGCCGCTACGACAGATTGAAGCAAAGTAATTTTCCCATCGGGACCGATTGCATTTTCCATTACGTTTCTATAGTACGTTCGTTTTCACGCTCGGATTACGCGCAACGGCCACCGGGAAAATGTTAAACGACCACAAACGTGGCTCCGGGTTACGTACTTCGCGGTTTTCATTACACCGAACAAAGACCTCGTGCATACTGCTTGTCGTCTAGGACATGTATATATATATATATATATATGCACAAGCATAGGGCTGCAATTGTCTGGATATCTAGGAGCAATAATGATAATAGCAATAACACGCTCTCTTAACTTTATCAAGTAATTCAACGGCACCGAGTCTATGGGAAAATGTTTATGGGTAAAAAAAGAAAGAGGGAGAAATTGGATCGATGAAACAATTTGAATAAGGGAAATACCTTAATGGTAAAATAATGGAATGATATAGGAAATTTTTTTTTTTTTTTTGGGAAATTTGGAGAGGTCAACTCGTAAGGGTGTTATTTGCTTTTTCTTTACTTTGCACTCGAAGTTACGGAGGGTGGGTGAAAGCTACCCCTGCGTGGGACGTTGAAGTTTTTTTTCTTTTTCGTAGAACCGAGTCTTGGATAATGATAATAATAATTTTGCGATTTTCGAGAAAAAAAGCAGTGACAGTAAGTTGAGTGAAGTGGCCAAAGTAGAAAATTGTGGAGCAGTACGAAGGGATGTAAAAGTGACATGGGTTGGTGGAGTTCTAATTAAGTAAATATATATATATTGTAACCTTATTTCGCACGATACGGTTCTCCGGATCGTGTCAAAAGGCGGGTTCGAGCCAGAATCGACTGTTA
>JARQTC010000102.1:675966-693157 GCA_030142495.1 Cephus runcator | reverse complement strand
TCAGAGCGACCGCGGCCTTAAGTGGAACGAGACAGAGGGTGTTGCGATCGTTGCGAGCGTTAAGTGGAACGCACCCACTGTCTCATAGGTTGCGTCGCTAGAGGATTGACTCGTTGTGTAGTATAGAGACGACAGACAACTGCGAAATTCACCGGGAGCATTCATCACGACACTGTTAGGCCCAAGAAAAGTCTTTCCCGAGCACATCAATCTCGTGCCACTTCTTTTTTTTTTTTTTCTTTCGCGGCGCTCTGAATCGGCGCCGAATAAAAATATGGTTCGGAACTCCGTGCGATGAAATATTCAGCCTCGCGAACATTAGTCACCTCGCTGGAGAATGTAATGGGTATATTCGACCATACATACGAACCGACCCAATGGGCTCCCTAGACCTGGGAAGGCTTTGCCGAAACCGTTTGGAACAGAATGCTGCGAACGGCCGAATGGATGGCGCGGACTGAGCTTAACTACGAAATGGATTGTCGCCATTTAAAATACAGCCAGTAAAAAATGGCCGCGGGCTACGAATTAGCCTAGGAATTTGAGGAGGGTGAGTGAACGCTGGCGAAAAATAAATATAAGCTAAATGAACATAACCTAACATTCGCTACGAACTGTCATTGGCTGCGGATTAATTTATCTATTTTCTTTTCAACTATCATTCGTGTTTAATCAAACTCGTAATTGCATTCTGTTGTGTGGTTCTCTTGGTGAGGAAAATTTTTTTATTATTTCTACTTGGGGGCGGGTTGATGTGAAAAGTCTAAGGATGGGTAGAGAAGCATGAGATGATTTGAGTGCACTTCTGTTTATATATATATATATATATATATATATATATATACATCTATGTATAAAGGGGCTACGTATCTGCGTATATAACATACTTATTGCATATGACGCGTGCGAAAGACATGGACTGCGCAAAATAGTAAAATTACAAATGGCCAGCATAGTAGTACCTAGAACTACTACATATTACACTGGAGACTGGATATTTCAGTACTATAGTGGTAAGATGGCGGGTGCTAACTTATGGCCGGTAATGCACGCCATACCGAGCCAGTCACTACGAACGAATTCACGCCATTACTCCTGCAGGCTTTCCCATTCGGAAATTGCAAGGAAGAAATAATGTTGCTTGGTTCAGAGGATTTTACATGAATGAGATGTTATTGAATACCCGTATATAGTATAAATATACACATAATATATAAACAGTCGTGTAATCAAATCCTGTAGGTATATGTACTGTTTCGTATTTTCATTGACGTCAGAACGATTCCTTTGATTTTTCTTATCAAAGACGTAACCGTCAAAAAACAAGATATTCGCTTTGATTTTTTCCACGTAAATAATTTCAGGCTGAGCTTTCAGCAAAATTGCGCCCTTATACCTCAAGCGTTACGTAGCCGGTAATATTTACTACTCGCGTTACACAATACTGCTCCAGCAGCGTGACGATCCATTTTTTTTCATTCTAATAACCAGTCATGCAAATTGGGCTTATCGTTAACAATGAAAGGTTTTGTATACTCGTTATTTATTGTTGGATAAAGGAAGTAACAATACTCTCTGTTATATCGTGTCAGAATGTATATTTTGCGATTTTGAAAAAAAAAATATATATATTCGAAATTCGATATGCCATTTCTGTTGGATAAAACGAGATGAAAATTTCAAGAACAACCTCACGGATTTATATTAATCTCGTTCCTCTACTTACACTATGGTAAAGCAGTATAGTCGGAGAGTTAGGATGATGGAATAATGGTCGTGGAATAAATATGAAAAATGATGAGTGAAAGTGAAAGGTAGAGGCTTACTTATTCGGACGTATGAGAAACATGCCTTAAGGATTAACTTTATCATCGCTGAAGTCTGGGGATACTCTGGGTAAGAGTCTGGCTAGTTAAGTCTGACGAATGAATCTCACTTGGAGGCAACCCTCGTTTGGTATACAGGGTAGGGATTTGTATTCCGGATGTCCAGACGAGAGAGAGAGAGAGAGAGAGGGGAGGGAGAGGGAGAGGGTCCTTGTTAGAGACTACTTAATTTCGGTCGTGACCCACGTTCGTTTTAATTAGATAAGAGGAAATTGAAGAGTTATTAGAAAATTAAATATTATACTTACCTGTTGGTAACGGGGGATAATAAATGACGTGGAAGGGATATAATTAATAATTAAAGTGCTTAATAAATGAAAATAAATGAATGATTATTAAAGATCTGACAATTCATTTATATTATATATTTATAATTGTGTTCATCATAAAAGTACAATAATAGCGTTATATCAAATCATGAGGAGAAATTCGATATTCACAATCGTGCATGCCTTTTCGAGAATATTGATAATACGGGTCTTTTCGTTGGTTCGTTTCCGCACGTTTAAGGCGTTTGCCCCCATAATTATCCGGGGACAAGTCGCTCTAATTGAAATATGTATACATGAAACGTCAATCGCGTAAAAAACGCGCTCCTAATATCGTTCGAGTAAGTAACAATGTAGAAAGTGAGCATACCAAACATAAACGCATAGACAATGAAATAATAACAAATAATTACAAAACGCAACGGCGGCTATCGGGATCAAGTGCAGAATTGGTGCAACAATTCGAATAGCTGGGACATATGAAATTCGCGATAAAACTGAGCTACGAACTTTGCAAAAGCTTCATTCTCTTAGATCTTGGGCTTTTTCACTTTCTTTAATTTCTATTAATTAATTATTTACTCCTTCGCTAATCTGCCAATTCGCATATTTCTTACTTAAAGGCAAATCTTCTCCGCTACGAAAAGACTTCTTCCTTGTCTTCTTTCTATTACCTTCACTTCTTGTCCCCAATTCTTCATTTACCCTTTACAAATATACAATGAGAGCAAAACAATTGGATAATCGGTAACGAAGCTGTATTCCCTAATCGTGTGTCTCCATGGATAAATATCATCGTCTTCGGCCATTACGAATTAATATTTTCTCTTATTTTTATCTCTTGTCCTTCGTCTCATCATCCACTCTTGCGTTAGTCTTTCGCGCGACTCTTAGGCATCTCATCGGCAACGATTGAAAAGTGAAGAATTTTCGTGGGCTTTCAGGCTGTCCGGTAGGTTCGTTTGAGTGAGGGAGAAAAGACGTATAATGCCGAGATGGGTGAAGGGGATGGTAACTGAAGGGAATAAACTAATCAGGCACTTTACAACATTATCTCACTCAATCGACAATTCGTGTCCTTGTAATTTTTTTTTCTCTTAATTTTTCTTTAACTCCACACCTTCGTACTCGGCCTTGTATTCGCACTCGCATCACGCGTTCGCATTCAAGGGCAACGGGAACCGGCAATGCACGCACCCGTTCAAAATTGTTCCTAGCTAGAGTTACGCTGTACAAACACCTCGACACGTCTGAGGGTCAACTTGGTACCTTGGACGACATCACTTTTGCACTCACGCGCACACGCACTCACGCACGTACATATATTACGCAACGGCACCTTCTGTACATACAGACGTAACCACACGCGAATATACGGATTCAATGTCCTCTCGCGAGTTCGTAATACGCAATTTTTCAAAACCACCGGTCGGAAGAGACTTCCTTATCAAATTTTTCAATCCCTTTGCAAGGAACCCATCGGCACCGCTTCTGGATCTGATATTCCTGCGACGAGTTGCATTCCTGGTTTGTTCAAGACTTTCCGAAGGACTTCTTGCCGAAGACCTCCCATGAGTGAGTGCACTGGGAGCAATGCGCCTAGGTCATCAGTTGGGTGGTGTCGTCTGCTTCGAACTCATCCACGGGTTCCACCCTGAGGGCCAGTTGCTTGTAACCCATCGTCGCTTCCTTTCGCCTGGACATGGCCTGGAAGCAAAAACGTAGCTGGTAACCCACTTGTAAAAGATTGGACCGTGGACGAAGTTTCTAGAGTCAAGGACGTAGGAAATGTACAGCAAACCTGAAGAGCGACGAATATCGTAGCGAAAAGTGCGATGGATGCAAAACAAATAGCCACAGCAAGAGCCGTCGCCGTGGTCACAGCCACGTAGGCCGAGTCCTCCCTACTGGCGAAGATCTGCGTCACCTCGGGGATCATCTCCTCCGGAGAAAATTCAGTTCCAGGTACTCGTCTCTTACCAGCCGGTGAGCTGTTCCTACAGCCACCTGCATATCACGTCAATAAAGTCAAGGCTCTATAATGGCGCCATGTAATATGTCGTGCCAGTAAAGAGAAACTTGATATTATGAAATACGTACCGGTTTCAGGATCACAAAGGCAGCACTCCTCTGACTCGGAGCTCTTTTCAGCTCCCGCGCAACAAGGAACGCATTGATTGTTCAGCTTGTCTAGATGCAGGGGTGGTGTACAGGCGGTGCAACTGAATTTACCCGGACCTGAACACCTGCGGCAGTCTGCATGGCAGTCTTTACAGAGCTGGGTCAAAGGATCGTAATATTGGGCTCCTAGGCATTCCATGCACAAGCCTCCTTCGAGCATAGAATGAGCCGGACAGGATGTGCACTCAAGAGGACCCTCGCCTGGATTACAAGAGACAGACAGATTACATGAGTACTACCGAGAGCCAGTCCTTAAGACGGGTTCTCATGTTACATGAGAACCAGCAGAAATTACACCTGAAATAAATGAAAACGAACCCTTGCACGTTCTGCAATAGTGATGGCACTTCTGGCATCCAAACGTTGAATTAAAGAAACCTTCGGGACACTCTGGATGACATTCACCGGCTGCCAATTGCCATCCCTTTGGACACGTCACGCATTGATCCCTTCGAGGTCCTGAACACGTTTTACACGACAGGTAACACTTGGCGCACTGACCTCTATCGCTGTAATATCTTGAAAGAAAAAGAAATATATATTTTTCAATTTTCTATTCAACCCATGCGAACGACTGGCGTCTGATTGGAATCTTCAAAGGCGTACAGCTGTACTCGATCGACCTACCCTTGCGCGCACGAAGACCTGCACTCGCCACTCTGCAACTGCAAGCCCTCCTGACACGTGGTGCAATTTAACCTGGACACGCAGGTCTTGCAGGTGTGAAGACAAGGGGCGCAAACGGGCCTCGAGGATCGAACCACGGAATAGAACCCGTCGCCGCATTGAGCTACGCATTTGCGGCCCTGAAGAAGCAACGGACTCTGACAGGATATGCAAAACTCTTCCGTAGGACCAGCGCAGGTCTCGCAGGTAGAGTGACAGGGTCTGCAGTGCCCGTCCTCGAAATATTCCGAGCTGTCACATCGCGCTCGAGTCTCCGGAGCGCATAAGCCCTTCTTATTCAAGCTCCATCCCTCGATGCAGCTCGTGCAGCTGGATGTGGCGCAAGTGGCGCATCCTGGAGGACAGGGTACGCACTCGCGACGCTTTTTGTCCGCGCTGTATCCTGCGGGGCAGGAACTACGACAGCTTCCTAAAAGGATATCATGATCAAAAGTTTTTCTTGGTTGGAGCATTGCCAGGATATATCCAGTCAGTAGTGTCCAAGCCATTTGTTATCTGTCATTAGATAAGTACTAGACCCTGAGTTTTCATTGGCTGAAGGCTCATTTAATCGACTACTCCTGCCTCCCTGGCTTCTGTTACTCGTATGTGGCCTCGTAAACCTATCCTGATAGTTACCGTCCAACGAGAATAATCCTGGTCTACAGCTGATGCACTGGTTGTCGCTGGTGCCATTACAGGTCTCACATGTTGAATGACACGGGGCACAGTTATAGTCCTGCGTCTCGTACGTGTATAAAGGACACGCTGCGTAACACTTATTCTCGTGCATAACCAGGTGATGTTCGCAACTCGTACAGTGATCCGGTCGATCCTGACAGCTGGCGCAGTTGGCCTCGCACGGTACGCAGGTATTGTTCTCTATATCTGTATTGGATTATTAAAGTTAGCTGTGAATTGAAGATGCGTCAGGATACGCAACCCTATATTCCTTTCCATATATTCCTTTTAAGTTTAATTAACGATATATGTTTTTATGATGGGTAAAAAATAATATTCATATATTAACGTACTCTCGTAATAGCCTTCGAGGCATTGCTGAAGACAGACAGCCAGATCGGTCACTCTCAAATGAGCTGGAGCACACGACAGGCATGAATCCTGACCTGCCCCAGCACAGGTCTCGCAAGATTCATGACACGGCCAACATACGCCACCCTGGTTAGGAAAACTTCTCGGCGGACAGCGACTTACGCACATGCTACAATTTTAAGGGTGGAATTAAAATAACTATACGTAGTGAAATGAAGAACGTCAGATGGATGATTCTACAGGTAAGAATTTACTTACTTGTCCAGTCTATAGGCCTTACAGGCAACGCACTGGGTTGGACCTTTTCCGTAGCATCCCTGGAGATCGCATTGGGGGTCGCAGTCGTGCAGAATCCTTTTGGCGGGATCCAATGATCCTGTTAGAACATTAGCCGTGTCTTCTGGTAGCTGATTGGTCATTAACGGTGCTGAGGAGCCATCGAGCGTCGCGACGGATGCTTGAACGTTCGACGCTGCTCCGGTAAAGGGTCCTTGATAGTTCTGAAAGGGAGAAGGGCCAGAGAACTCGGGGTCGATGATGCCCTCGGAGCTAAGAGGGATCTGAGAGATCGGGGCTGAGAATGCATGCGGCTGTACCGGGCTAAATTGCTGAGTGCGGATCCTGATGGGGTTGGTTGCTGTTCCGTAGAATATCAACTGCCACTTCTTCAAGATTCCTGAAACAAGTCCATGAAAATACACTACTTTAAAGGCTGAGTCTGCGAAACGACAGGGATTAAGTATACTTGAGAGATACCGGCTTGGTATCCCCAGTCTCTGCCTGTTGTGCGGCAAGGAGAGACCAGGGTCAACGAGAGAGAAGAAGGGTAGTTCAGTCGACGAGCGACGAGGAACGAAAGGGTAGATTAAGACAAGTTGGATTAAAGGAGGGACAGGGGGAGGGGACTTATCGACCAATTGAAAACTCTCGATAAACTTGCCTGGTGAGTTAACGTGGCGATTTCCGGCATTTATGACCTGAAGGGTCCATCTGCCGTCAGCCTTCTCGCCCCAGAAATGAACGCTGAGGAAGGGCCAATCGTCAAAGTTTGAGCTTAGAACGTCTCTGGGTCTTTCAAAGAGTAAGGTCGAGGTTGTACCCATGGGAGAGGTCAGCAATAACCTCAGATTACCTCTTGGGAAGAATCTCAGTGAGACCTAAAAATACAGATAACGGTTAGATACCTGAGATAAAAAAAAAACAGTATCGTCTTCTCCAAAAATTTACCTTGCATTGAACATGTTCCAGAAATCGAACCTCGTTTAGAGTTCCAGCACAGCCACTAACGTCCATGTAAACACTCAGGGTGTATCCATAGGTTGGATCTATTGATCTTTCTTCGTTGATTTCCTGTGACTTACAAATATGCTGAGGAGGCACGTTGGTCCATTGCTCCGCTAAACTGACCATGGCTCCAGCATCCATCAAACCGTATCCAAACTTATGAGAAATTTTTCTCTTAACCCCATTCAGAATCCAACCGGGTTCCTTTTCCAATGGGGATGATCTACTGGTAAGAACAACTAGGTACTGCATGTCTCTCCAGGTAAGACTGGGATTGGCTTCCAGTGCTAGAGCAGCGATCCCAGCAGCCAACGGTGCAGATGCCGATGTTCCCGTATGCTCTACAGTGCAAATACGATCTGGTCGAAGCTTCGCGTCCATATCGACCGTCGCGACACTCTTGTCGTTTCCTGGGGTCCCCGAGGAATAAGTTGACGCTAAGGTAGAGCTACATTCTTCCAAGTACCAGGGCTTATAGCCGCCCTGAGTAGCGCTGGAGATGGAGAGGGTGAAGATGCTGTTCGTGTATCCATCACAGTTGCAGGAATCCGTATGTCTACCTCCGTTTCCTGACGCCCAGACGAAGATGGACCCCTTACCCTTTCGACCCTGTAAATCCAAAAAATCATATTAAGACATTTCGATGAGACAACCCCTACAATTTTTCACAATCCAATATTATTTATTAACACGTAAACTCACGCTTGTAACACCATAAATAAAAGCTCGTCTAGCTAATGGTCCTGGACCATCGACTGTCTTCCCGTCGTCTTCCGGTCCCCAGGAGGCACTGTAAATATCTATATGATCAGGGTTCAGTCCGAGTGCCCTAGCCTCTACTGCATCGTTGACCGGTCCATCCAGCATGCGTACTCCTATGAAGAAAGTAATAATCTTGAACGATTTGAAAACAAGTAAGTAATTAAACAGTGGCCTACCACCGGACCCTCCTCATCTATCTTCGACCGATCCAGTTTCAGTCTCACCTCCGATACTCGAATTATAGGCGACCCCCACGCCGCAGTACTGATTGAAAGCGACAGCAGCCACTTCGCCAGCGCACCTGGTCCCGTGTTTGTTGTCGCCATTATCACGTGGCATAGGATCGTCATCGTTATCATTGATATCAGTGCTTGCTTCGTGATCGTAATTTAACGCCAGATCCGGATGATTAGTCTGGATTCCATCATCAAGAATAGATACAACTACGCCCTTTCCCGTGTAACCCTTTTGCCAGGCTGGACCCAGGTTCATGTCGAAGCCATCCTTTGCTCCGCCATTCTGTAAGAAAGTATGAAGAATTTTATTTAATTTCACTCTCTCTCTCTCTCTCTCTCTCTCTCTCTCTCTCTCTCTCTCTCTCTCTCTCTCTCTACATATATTTTTTGTTTAATGGTTCTTGGTCTTTCCCATTCGAGCGATTTCATTCTCCAGTCCCAGGTACGTACTAACTTGGCACATTGTATAGTTACACAATGCTAACCATTGTCTTTTAAAACTCCACGCACTCGACTACTCTCTTTCTATCGTAAAAGCGAAAAGTATATCCTGACGGAAGATATTCGAGTACTTTCTACAACAAAGGGGTCGTGCATGATACGTACGACGTCTACGACGCCATGAGATGGAGAACACAATGAGGACTAAAGTCAGAAAACAGTTGGTTCTCACGTCATTCTATCCAACCTATTTTATATACGATTTCTCAGGGCCGTAGAGAATTCTTCGGAACTTGACAGTTTCTCGGTTTTCCAACTTTATATTTTTATACTTTTCCCGCCACTCACAAGGGACCATATCTTTGTACCCTTACCAAAGATGCTTTCCGAATATAGATAATATTTCTTGGATATCGATCACCATACATTACTTTGAAACCACTCTCGATACGTAGAGGATATTCTCCGTCCATCAGAGTAGCTCTCGTCAGCGCGGGCTACACCAGCAACTCAATTGCACCGAGCCACCCGGATTTTAGTCTGATCCAAGTGATTTTTTATTTTCCTTCGAGGGACGCGACTCGGACACACGGACGGACTATACGAGATGGCCAGCTGGCCCGAGACGACGAAGAAGCGTGGACGAGCGGTTTCATCAGCTGTCCAGCCACGTGCGCCGTTCCCGAGCGTATACAGCCCTAGTGACGTAGTTAATTGCGCCCCGGGCAATATCGGGCCCGCTTGTCTCTCGCTACGCTCCTGGAAACTACTTCGTCAACCGTCCGAGGGGCCGCGGGGTCCGTCTAGCACCGTGCACCGGGGTACCAAAGAGGGTGGAAGTGATTCGCGCCCTCAGGAATAAGAGAGAAACATGGGCCCGGAGAAAAGAGGGATGACGTACCGGTTATAGATTTACGAAATTTTAATTTGCCTATCAGCCCTACTGTCTGGCGTGGCGCTAGTGCGCCCTTAGGAGAGGGGATCATCGCTCGTGCGATCGTTCCCAAAATCAGTTCTGGTCTAGTCGTCGTACCCGGTAGTGCGATCAGGGAACACGTGTTAAGATAGGAAAGTGTGCAAATTTTGGATAGCTGCGCCAGCGGAGGTGAGTACGTACGATCACTGGGCAGGCTGCCCTAAAACATAAGATTTTTTATTATGTAACCGTGCTCCGGGCAGGACTGATACTGTGCGTGAACGATCGATAATTCTTTCGGGAATCGTTACGTGTGTCGTAGTGTCGTGAAGCGGTTTAAAATCGCTAACGATCATCGGGGTGCTTGACTTGGCGTGATGCGCATGCGCAATAGAGTTGCGCGTACTGGCGACAGAATATTCTAGATCCTCGGTGCCCCGCCGGCGTCTCCGGGGAAAATTCCATCAGGCCGGACTGTCGCCCTTGGATGACGCGTTTGTTTGGGTTAGTCGAATTTGAAGAATTTAATTGTTGAACGTTAGTAATATAAATTATTTATTCAATTATTTTTTATGGCGTCTAAGGCCCGATTCAGAGTCAAGTGCGACTGTCGCGAGCGCAGAAGGCCCGTTTCACCGTCCAAAGTAATTGTTGGTCCATTCTGTACAGTCCGGAACTTGTCATTTTTTTTACTACTTTTAATAACCGGTTCTGGTCTTTCGAACAATATATTTTCAGTTCCGTGTCTAAAAATTCGAGCGAATCGTCATTTTGAGCGTTCGTGACGTCTCTTCCCCCATTCGTACCCAAGACTCCGTGGTCGACCCCACGACCCCTCCTGTAATTGACCTTGTCGAGAGATCACATCCGAGCGGGGAAAAACTCGAAAGGGATATTTAGAACCTGATCCAGAGATCCGGGGAGAACTAGAGGGCCGGGACAGTGCTGTGCAACCCGGTACTTGCAGGAATCGGTAATATTCGCCAGGGGCGGATATACCTGGCGCCTAAGGCTTCTTGTCCGGTTCTCTTCTCACCTAGGGACGGCGAAACGATCGGCATTTCTTCAGGAGCGTCTTGTATTATTTATAATGCAAACGTCCATACCCACAAACTTCGGATGGTAATTGTTACATATATATAATTACCCGTGAATAAATTATTTTCACCGTAATCATCCCTCATCAGCTTACATCGTTAATGAAAATATTAAAAAATTATATTTTATATTAATACCCGTTCCTCAATTACTCACCAGGTACCACTGCTCTTTGAAGAGAGGATCAGTGAAGAGATTTTGAAGCGGCACACCCCTATTTCTCTGCTGATGAAATGCTTGCCTCTGCCGAGGGCTAAACTCGTCGAAGAAGCCTGGGTAGTCGCTAAACGAAAAGGAGGGTCCATTCAGATCCCTTTTCTTACGTTTTCTTTCGTGTTGCTGTTGAAACCAATGTACCTGAAACATCATCGATCCTCGTATCCTCTGGAGTATTTTTTCTTTTCGAAAACTTTCACGAAATCTCTCCAAAAGGAAGTAACTCTACCGGGTGGTATTAAAATTGCAATTTCACGAAACTACCTTTCGGCTGTACAATTTTGATATTACTATTCCTGAATTAAATGCCTATCAAGTAGAACGGCGCTACAGCATCGCGTCATGAAAACGTCAACGGCAGAAGTTATCGAATAGTGACAAGTCAATTAAAGCTCAGTTCAATTACGACGAACGAATTCGAAAGCCGTCCGCGATACAGTACCGATTAACGTCGCTCGTATACCTAGGAAGTTGGTGCGCTTATGGAAATCACCCGTTTATTTAACTGCTTCGTACGAAAAACCCTCGTTTCACTGAGATTTAAGCGGTTCGCTGAATCGACCAATTAAGGTGTTTACACAACAAAGCGTTTTTACGCCAAGTCGTTCAGTAATGCTTTACTGGTCCTTAATAGCTGCGTTTCAACTCCCGTACATATATTTTTAGGGATACCCGGTCCGCATTTGGCATCTCAATTTTTTTTTTGTTGGAGACAAAAAATTTTTTATTTTTCAAAAAAATATTATTTTTTAGCACACATTATATATGCAACAACTTACTAAACCCATATACCAACACTGATAGTATAAACGTCAGAATTCATTGACTCACCTGATTTTCTGTGTATATATTTAAATTAGATACGAAAATTGGTGAAAATTGAAATTGAAAATGACGAAAACAGGGGAAATTATTTGAAAAATTTATTATGTCCGCCAATTATTATTATTACTTACCTGGGTCTCATTTTCGAGCAGTGTATGGTGGTGGTCACTAGTAGACAGAGATCTCTTGTGGATGTGCTTGTGTGAGAACAGATAGTAATTCTTCAGGGAGCCAATCTGGAACAAAAGGGGGAGTCTGATAATACAACGTTTGGAACAATGCAGATCGATTCGCAATGTAACACAAGGCTAGGATAACTGGACGCAGCGATAAGGCGCTTTAAATTTTGCACCACTTGCCTGTGCATTAACGTTAATTAATCGAGGGAATTGGATTAGCTGAAGCGAAAATGTCAGTTGTAATAATAGCTGTACCGGTGCGGCTGGCTGTAGCAATCAATCGAAGTGAATCGAACATCGGGATATTGTAAATACACATTTATTCGTTTTACATTGGTATATCAAATAATTTTAGCGGATCTCGTCAGCCGTGATGTTTGACATTGACTATTTATATGCTTTGATCGAAAGCATCAAAAGAGATTCACGTGTTTTGATGCCACGGGTAATAATTAATATTTGATATTGATTTCGGATTAACTTTACAAGCATTTACCGAAATTAACTTGTTTATCTGTTTTATTGGCAAATTGTAATTTATGGAATTTTTTTTAGGTCCGACGTAACGAGACCATTTGTCATTATTAGACAATCAAATGTATGTGTAAAGTTTTATATAAAAAGGAATATTTAATAATTTTTGAATCTATAACTTCGAAATAGGGTATAACGGGTGAAAAAAAATAAATAAATATCATCACGGAGACGAGTGTAAATATTTCAAACGCTCGATTACGTCACGAGTACCGTCGTACATAAAATAAGACAATCAGCTTGTGAAAGATTTTCCAAAAATTCATTAATAATTAGATACGCGGAAACAAGCTGCTCGCGAGTTAAGAATTTTGAAGTGCGAAATTTCACGTGCATAACGAAACAAGCAGTGAAACTAAAAAGTCGTGAAGAACTTTTGAAAATTAACCCGTTAACGTCATTGCGCAATAACAGCACGGTTTATCCGACGAATTTACTCGTTAGTTTCTTAATTACACCAATAAGAATCCAAACGAAGGAAATAAGTAGCAACATGGTCGAAAAAAAAAAAAAAAATACATTTTTGAAAGTCAAAAAATATTTATTGTACGACGTAAGAAAAAAAAAAAAAATCATACGAAATTTTTTGTTTCGACTCGATTGAATAGTTTTTATACAAGCGAGTCTTTTTGTTACGGAAAAATGGTACCGTGTGAAAGAACTCCAAGGAATTTAAGCATACCGCGCCATATTACATTTGGGCATCCGGTCATCGTTCCCTCTCACGGCCAAGCTTAATGCAGCAAATATCATAAATCGAATAACTTCGTCGGAGTGTTCGAAATTCACGCCTAAATGTGGACTAACCTAACCTAACCAGCATAAAACGAAGTATACGCGGCCTCCATTAAGAGGCGTCCCACATGGTTAGGTTAGGGACAGAGGAGAACCGGCACGCCGTTGCCCGTACAAAAGAACGGGCGAAGCATTCGCCGCAAAGTGGCCGTTTCCCTTTCATCCCTAGATTTGCGGATGGCACGCATTAAAAACGTCCCTTTGAGATTATGTTTCGTTCCCTAAATCTAAAAGCTCCCTGCGTGCTCTTAGGCCGTGCCGGAATGGCCAATGGAATATTTCACGACTAACAACACGTGCCAAGCACTTTCTTGTCATTTACGATGATTTCTGGTCATTAAATTAATAAGATTTCTTTGTGCTCGCAGATTTTACGAGAATCGTAAATAATGGAAATCTTACACACGAGACCGTTACGTCATAATCTTTTCAATATTTTCTTTTTTATGGAAACTTACGCGCGCACTTTACTAATTTATTGGGTAATGGGAGTATTTACGTACTCGGATTACAAAAGAACTATCGATAATGTGCGGATATGATTTGTATTTTGAAAAAAAAAAAAATTTTTTTACTCAACATTCTTGTTTGATGAAATTTTTATTTTTTTTTTTTTTGTGTAAATTTTCATTTTTATGTGCGAGATACATTTTTTATTTTGCTTATGTTGCTTGAATATTTAAATTATATTTTTTTTTTTCATTCAACCTAAGCACGTCATTTCTTTTGGATTTCATATTGATTTATTTCTACGGGGTGTCCATCGTGATAATGGGATCAATAATAAAAAACCAAGCAGACGGCTAATGGGAAATTTATATGAAATTGAACATTGGGTATTGCACATGCATAACGTAACGGGTGTGCAGGCGCGTTAGAACTGTAACGTAAATAAAAGTGAGCATCGATTTCACGATATACCCGGTGTAAAAGGAGTTATGAATTATTGAAGTCTGGTAATACACGCAAGAATGACTTGTAAATGCGAATGACTTTCGTAAAAGTTCTTTAATAAGATTTTTCTTTACGGTCTTATATCTGCCGATAGTATACCGGGCGTACAGATAGTTTTATGGCTGTCGGAGAAGCACTGAAAGTAGAAAACTTAGGCGACTCTAAAATTCTTGAGTATCCATATTACAACTGCATTTAGGTAGTAGTATGGAAATTTCTTGTCTCATCGATATTATAATATTTTGAAAACAGCTACCGGATATCCCGTAGGCAATATGTGGTGAATCAATGGGATTCTATGGAAAATCATTTATTATAAAAAAAAAATTTGCAACATCAAATTTTCTTATTATCACCTATTGTAATTTTATAAAATCTAAGAGTCTTTCATTAGGAAAAAAAAAAAAATTGATAACAATTTTATCTCGTGACACACTTAATTTCCACAGTTGGTAATACTGTCATCAACAAGTGTTATATGACTGACGGACGCAAAGGTGTCGCTGTCGATTAAAATAAATTAATTAAATAAATTCGATCCGATTGGTCAAGTTCACTCTGGAACGAAGGAAAGTTCATTCGCGAAATTAAAATTGACTATAGCGAGCAAATATCCATGATATTTAAATATTTAAAGGTTAACGAGTATCCAGAGATACGTATAGCTGTATTATGCATTATGATAATTAGATAACACTGTACAGTAAAGAAGATAGTTTTGAGATTGAAAAAAAAAAATCAAAAAATAAAAGTAAAGATTGCCAAATATAAAATATAAAATATGATAATGATATTCAAAATTTGCTATCCGGAAGTAAAGTAAAATTAAAAAGAAAAAAATGTCCAAGAAATATTACACGCTGAAATTCTATTTTTTCTCAAAGTTAATTGTACGATACGTGATAAAGATATTAATGAGCTCATTGTCAGTACTGAATTCGTATCTTCAGTTTAGTTAAACACAAAAATTAACATAGTCAAGTTATTATAATCAAATGGTTTTGTTTACTACTGATAAAAAAATCTTATAACCATATTTTTTCCACTGAGCCATTTTTTTCACGCTTCTCGACGTATTCAGCTATTTGCATTAATAATCGCGCTAATGATACACAGATTAAGTGCCACGTGGACTGCGGGGTATTATATATATCTATTAAGATTGAAATTCAAAATAGCTTAATTATGTGAAAAAAGTGCGTCGAGAGGTATAATGTATATGTATATTAACATACTAATGTATGACACAAGCTGAGGCTCCGCAGGGAATCGTGAGGGTATGTATGTTTATATATATATATATATATATGTATATATATCGGACTTGCAATATATAGGATGGGCAAACAAAAGCACCAAGGTTGGATGACAGCGAGAAGACAAATTATTGCGGACTAATCATATGTGATGCTATATATGTATAACGGAGTACAGTTTATCCTGTGATCCAAGTTCGGCACGCCTCCCTTGTTGAATTATTAGTTTGCTTGATATAAGGGTTGACAATCATCATAAACGAAGAGTGCTATCTTCCTTGAATATGTAACAGATAGGGGTTGGTTCGGCACGTGACATAAACCTGCTTGCTGACTGAGCGAGTAATGTGGTAAAGTTGGTACTTCGAAAAAAAAAAAGAGGATATTATTATTATATGTACACTGGGTTGATATACGAAGTATGGAGGAAACGTGGAGAGATAAGGCAAATATTTGATTATGATATCCGTAGTACAATTTTTTATTTCCAATACTTTTTAGCAAAAATAATATCGAGACGAGTCGATGGAAATCAATGGAAAAACTTGGGGTAAATTTTGGCGCACGAAGATTGGCAATGTGAAGTTTTGTTTTTGTGCACGAGAGAAATAGTATTGTGAAAATTATGTAATGGGAGTGGGAACAGGGCTGGGTGTGTGAAATAAAAATTTATTGTACGCGACGTATATTTTGAGTTTATTGATAAAGCTGTTATATTCGCGTTATCGTTTAATTTAACGTTTGTCAATAGTAACGGTTCGGTGAATAATTATGGATCGACAGGCTAGCTTGACCTGACGTTCAAGTAATTAATGATTTGGATATTTTAGAAGTATTATTTGAGGATTGTTACAGATAATTAATTGATTTTGAATTGTTGAGTATTAATCGCGATAATAGAGAGTGATAAACTTTATTAATGAGTAATAAAAACTGTTGTAATCAATACCGTTTTGATTATACTTATTTATGAGAAAAATTTGTGATCGCATTTAAGGAATTATAATCATTATTAATATTTATTAATATCTGTTACGTAATCTATAAAATCATATATACAGGGTTAGTCAGTAGAAATGCACCAGCAGAAGTTGGCCGCAAGTGGCCGACGCGGCAG
The DNA here is from genome assembly GCA_030142495.1 of Cephus runcator. Classification (NCBI taxonomy): domain Eukaryota; kingdom Metazoa; phylum Arthropoda; class Insecta; order Hymenoptera; family Cephidae; genus Cephus; species Cephus runcator. The sequence goes on along the minus strand of JARQTC010000102.1, from coordinate 676,489 downwards.
TGTGGCCTCTTCAAAAAATGACGTGTGACTGCGACCGATTCCCATAAGCGCAAACTGACAGTTCGCATGGCAATAAGGTTTTTGAAATATTATTTCAATAGTAAGGTTACTGAAATAATTAATTAATATCGTAATGACAAAATGTAATATCAGTAAAGATTTATTTTCATGCGATTCGCGATTGTTTCGAGGTACGCGTTCAGTGAAACGGAAATCGGTAGACGGTGCTTGAAAGGTAATGCAATTTTGTAAATTACAAGCTCGAAACCTACATATCCACTTTGAATTCTATATGTTCCTCCCCTTAGGTTTTGCAGTTTACGGGAGTCATCTGGTGGAATTTCCCGGAAACAGCAAAAATACTCATCATGAATCTGCATACGTTGTGGTGGAATTTCCCGGAACTAAAAAAGTTGCTCCCCGCGAAAATGCAATTTTTTGGGCTTTTTTACTTTCCACGCCCCCTAACGGAATTTTTCGGAACTACAAAAGTGCCGTACAGCGCCATCTGGCGGAATTTTTC
>JARQTC010000102.1:654481-674928 GCA_030142495.1 Cephus runcator | reverse complement strand
ACGGAATTTTTCGGAACTACAAAAGTGCCGTACAGCGCCATCTGGCGGAATTTTTCGGAACTAAAAAAGTTGCTCCCTGCAAAAATGCAGTTTTTGGGATTTTGTACTTTCCACGCCCCCTATCGGAATTTTTCGGAACTACAAAAGTGCCGTACAGCGCCAACTGGCGGAATGTTTTGGAACTAAAAAAGTTGCTCCCCGCGAAAATGCAATTTTAGGACATAATGTATAGAATTCTCGTTACACGCCCCCTTAGCTACTATTCTAGGTGCTTATTCCACCAGGTGGCGCTGATAAGCACTTACGATAGTTCCATGAAATTTCACTAGGTTCAGAAAGCGTGAGGAAGCTAAGGGTGCAAATATCTAGTAAGAAAAGATTTGACAGTAAAGGTATCCCGATCAGGAAATGGAACATGGTCAGGAATCACGAAATTTATTGTATAAACAAAAGATAAAATAGTTCTCAACACTCAATAATCCGATTTTCAAGAAAGAGTTACACTTAGTCAGAAAATATCAAGTTACGTCACACAACATGAAATACAATGAAAAGCAAAGGGACAGTTAAAAGAAGGAGATAGTGGAAAGCAAAGAAGATATTCCCAGAGCGTGATGGGACATACTTCGCTAGTTTCACTAGCGGCGATATAACTTTAGTGCCGGAAGGCTCTTTCGCATATTTCCGAGTTCCTCCAGCAATTTTCCGTCTGACTTCCTTAACTTCCCGAACATGGCGGCACTACTACCACTATCGAAGATAGTCCAAGAAAGCAGGTCCTGGTCCTGCCAAGGACCGCTTTCCTTTAAAAGCCACCATCTCTATCCACCTTCTTCATCGCTACCGGTAACGTCTTCCTTCCTTGTCGTTTCAGGACTCGAATCCCGTACCGTGATCGGTTTATCCAAGTTTCGGGAAAGTTCTCTTGAAACGAGAAAAGATATTCCAGTAAATCGACGTCACGTTATTCTCACCGTGGAGCGATAGTCTCCGTAGAGAATATTTTTGATTTTCAAAGTTTTCGTCATATTCTAATTTTACAAGGAAATGATAGTCCGAACACGATTCGATGTATGCATTGGGTTTGAAATATAAAAAAGTGGCGTACGATAGAATAGTTAAAAATAAGGAAAATACATATAAAATCCATTAGTTTAAATATTTCCCATGTGACAAGCAAATGACATTTTTTTTTTTTTGTAAAGATCGCAATAGGTAACTAATGCAAATTGCAATGTTATTGAGAAGAATCGATATTGGTAATATACATATATGAATAATGTAAGAAAGCAATGCAAGATTTTCTCTCGGGAATGTAATTGAATAAATTAGTAAATCTCTCTGCACGTCACTCATATGAATTGATGAAACTATCGATTGGCAGGTGGAAAAATATTTTCCGACCCAGAATAGTCTCTAGGTACCACGATAGCGGCAATCTAGACGACGTAAGAAAATCTTAAGAGTCGTGGACAAAGAGAAGACTAGGCGGTAGCCATTCATAGTAGGAATAAAAGGAACGAAAGAAGATCGAGTTAGAAATACGTTTTTCCAGTCATTACGTTTTCGTGGCGTCCCCGTCGAACATCGCGCAAGTAATAAAAGAAATCCGGGACGATCGTTAGGGAGATTTCCAAGTAGGCGACGTGGGTTTGCACGCTATTTTCCCGTTACAGTAACCCTATAACGCTTACTGTGCTTACGTCCTTGTTACGGTTAGTAGACCCCATCTATTAAAAAAAAAAAAATAAACAGAAACTCAAAAGACTGTCCAACGTACTCTCAGATCTTTAGAACTTCGGCAACGACCAATTGCCTTGCGGAGTATTTCCAAAAGCGGGACGACGAACGGGGATTCCCCGAGCGATTTCTTTCGCCGTCGCGGCAAAGACCTTCCGACGTCAGCCGAAACTAACGGCACAACGTAGCGTCACGTAACGCGTAAAGGCTGCTGCTCCACGTTATTGACGCCAGAACGAATCATCTTGCTGCTTGAAACGTATTTTTTTTTTTACTGACCGTTATCACGAGTTACGTTTCCGCTCGGTTCGAGCTAGCGATGAAGCTCTGCCTTCTTTATTTTTTTTTTCCTCCCTATTTTTTTTTCTCTCTTCTCCCTTGTATAACTGCTCATCCGCGCCTTTATGGTTCGTATTTAACTCGCGAACAAAGTACCGTATTATATTTGCCCCTCGTGACGTGAGGCATAGCTAGACTGGAAGACAGCACTGAGTTCTCGTTAACTTCCTTAATGGCCGAGGGAGACTACCGGCTGGAACTTCCGGTAGGCAGGTTTTGTTTTTAGTGTCAAAACGAGATGACAAGAATGCTACAGCCTGTTTTGAATGAAAAAAAAAAAAAAAATCAATACCTAAATTTTTCCAAAAAATTGTCAATCTTACTCTACGCAGCTAACCTAACCGCGCAATGCGTATAACGATGAAATCTCGACCTTTTTTGAAAATACCACAGACACCCTAAAAATCGAAACTGTCGGTTAGAGCAAAAATAGAATTTATACAACAAGCTGAAATCGTATACGACGCTATCTGGCTGGGACGGGACGAAAAGGAAACAGTTTGCAAACTAGGGTGAGACCATGCGAGAGTGTTTGGAATGAGGGTTAGACCGAGTGTAAGTTATACCGTGAGAGTGTGAGGGATGAAAATCCGTAGACGCAGGAGAAACCAGGTCTGCGGACGGTTTGCGAAGGTCCGAAGGTTATCGTAAGACATTCTTCAGTGGTTTGATTTAGTGGGTCCTAGACTGGTGCTATCTACCCACCGCCCTGTACTTCGGCCATTTTATATGTACGCGGTACGTTCTCCTCCGTTTGGCTTATGGCTAACCGCCATGCTGATAAATTGGCAGAAATTCGGCCTGTTCGAAAGTTCACTCGAACAAAAGAAGAAAGACCAGAAAAAAAACATCGAAACACCGTTGAGCTCTTATATATGTCAGAAAAAAAATATTACGTCGACAGGATCGTCAATTCGCCATTTTATCGAATCGTTTTATCCACATCCAAAAGTTACAGAGACAACCACTGACAACTGACTTCCTTGACGTTCTATCCTTGACTGACAGGTAGGATCGAACCCAACTCTCAGTGATCATCGAAACAGACGCCGAAAACCAAACCGTAACTTACCTTGACTCCAAGTGGCGCCATCTGATCGCGCAACTTGTCAACTACTACCACCACTTTCCTGACGCTTCGCTGAGTCTCCGCCAGTCGTGGAGGGCCATCCGGACTCATCGGTTACTCGCTACACTGAAAGCTTAATCCTTCGAGCCAAGTTCATTGATATACTTTGGTCCTTTCCAAGGACATTTATCTTCAGCTCTTACCGTGCAGAAAATCGAGGATCAACTTGTTGCGATTGCCATAACGTAACACGACAAGCGTCTTTAATCTCCAGGTGGTTAGCGACGCGTATGCTGACCGCCATTATACGGACTAAGTATAAATTGGACTTTGGTAAATTGAACTTCGTTAGAATATTAAAACTTGGGTCATGCGTCGCATTATATAAATTTATACCTGGTAATTAGTTTATAACATTAATTAACGTCAGTGTCTGTAATTTCAATACGTATTTACTTTAAGGTCTCCCTCTTCCATTCGAACGCGGTAGGACGGAATTAGGAAATCACAAGTTCAAAGTAAACATGTTTGCTCTGCAGTACTTCTTCGGCTTCTGCTTTTTTTTTTGTATATCCGTATCGGTAAGGTTTTACGATCGAAAAAGAAGAAGAGTATTCGGAGTGTCGATCGAAGTTCCGATATGACCGTAGAAGTCAAGACTGACAAGTTAATATCCTGTCCGATATAAAAATTATTTTCAAATATATCAAAATATACGAGAGCTAATAAAAGTAGTTACTAAGAAAGTCTGTAATCTTCGCCGTGTAACGTATTGGGTCTAACCTAACCTATCGTGATCTAGCATATCCGAGTAACGCGAACAAATGGGAATTTTATGCACGTCTTTCGCGATATAATGGGAATCGGTCATTAAGATAAATAAAGTATCTGATGTATACGAGGCTTTGCGCAGGGAATGGGATAATAAAAAAAGAAAGGCAAGTCTCCCTATCGATGGAGTATACGAGGATTATTCTCGATTAGGTTGAAATTATCGCGCGAGCCTCGTGAGAAAAAAAAATAAATAAATAAAACCGTCTTGTTCGTCGCTGCAAAGAAAACCTTTTGCGTTCGAGCCCGTGCAGGCGTTTAATTAAAGTTCCCAGCTAGAAATTGCCGACTTAAATGGGTTTAACCTAGAACTAATGACTCTGGTTTGACCTGGCGGACTCCCGGTGCTCTTGGTTAGAATGCCGTGCATGAAACGTATGCATTGCCGGGCGACACCAGCGACGCGGACGGGAAGAAACTGCAACTGCGGTCGTTATATATATACATACGGAGAGCGAGAAAGATGAGACCTCGGCAGACGCATTTTTAATTACGACTAGATTATAAAAAAGTACATATTAATTAGTAAAACCCCCGCGTCCCCTCCTTGTTTCTATCGCATCGCGGCAGTTAATTAGCGGGAATAACACTAATTAGCAGAGCTCCACGTAAATTAATTGCGTTCGTTCATTCGTTAATTACGCATACACACGTATAATGGGCGATCAATTAGGTTGGGGGAGAGGGTCCAAGTAGGAAAGAGAGCGATGACGGGTGGATAGAGGGTGGAATCGGGGCGAAAGATTTAAGGCTGATTTTTTTTTTAATTGTCCTGAGAAATCACCCCTAAGCAAAGTTCTCGGGTACTCTCTCGAGATAGCTACGGCCCTGGTTTCAGTTTTCTGGCGCACAGATCGAACTTTAACGCCGCTACAAATTTAACCGGCTCGTGGATAAGTAATGCCTTCGATTACCTCGAGTTACCGTTAGACTTCCAACGTAAAACTGTTTGACAGAGAAGGGGACTTTCTTCCTTTCTTAAGTTAAACTTTTCTCTTTTCGATACAAAGTGATTTTCTCGTTGCGGGAAAAACGAAAAGCTGATAACGTATTGGATTTATTGGAAGCACGGAAGAGACGTGCTTTAACGTACGTTTATTGAGATTAAACTTAAGGATATTTTTTTTATTTCTTGATTTTGTAAATTTTATCTTCATGAAAAACTTTGGTCCATTTTTTTTTACTTGAAATTTTTCATTATCCACGCTTCCGACGGAAACCCATGAATTGTTTTACAGATTGACAGGTAATTATATTAAGAGTGACTCTAGTATTTTTTTTAAATATTACGTATTAATTAAAGCTTGAAGACGCGACTAAAGAGTATCACTCTATTTGAAATCTTGACAAAAAAAAAAATGACGTCATAATCCAACTTCTCAAAAGTTAAGTGATTATACGACGTTTTGGACGTGTGCGCAATCTCGAGATTGAAGTGAAAAATTGATGAATGCATTAAACTTAAAGGAAGTTGGCCTTTTCTTTTTTACTTCCGCGGGCACGTAAGTTCAAACTTCTCATAACTTTATCATTGATTAAAAACCCCGAAATAAAGCAGCTTCTAAAGTTTCGTCGATCTTTTTAATAAAGGTATCGAGGCTGTGAAAGATTACAATATATTTAATATCTGCTCGATACGTCAAAAGTTAAAAGAAAATCGAATAATTAATACCCAATAAAATTGTATAAGAAATATGACGGGTTAAAATTTCAATTAACATACCCCCCCCCCCCAATTACGATTCTGTGATCTTCATGAAATTAAAAACAAATTATACCTAAAAAAATGAATATCTCTATCAAGACAGATAGAAAATTGCAGAAATGCATTTTCAATTAAATAAAATGACCAATAACAAGTCCATCTAGAGATAGCCCTAAGTCTAAGATACAAACTGTATACATACAGCTGACGAGTATTTACCTAATATATATATCACCTATTCACTGCTGTACTTATACAATAGATGCAATATGTAAACGTAACCGGAAATGCATACTGATCAATGGCTAAATAGATTTGCCTCCGTGAAGATGGATAACAATGGAGAGCAAGTAAACAATAGCTATAGTGATACTAGAGCGTGGTCTGTAATCAATTTCATACATGCAGATATTAATCCTGATGCGTCTACGGCGTTGCGTAACAACGGATATCCAGAAAGTAGAAAACAAGGCGTCAATCGCAATATCAAAGATAATTTTATCTCACAAGAGGAACTTTACGTCTAAATATATTCGTCAGATATTATATCACTCACTTATCGAAGTCCCGGATGGGCGTTACCATTGCCAATACAAAGATACATGAGAAAGCACTTGGAGTTCCACGAGCTTAGGAATCCCATGAGAGGTAAAGAAAAACACAAATTATGAAAAAATAAGGAAAGGGTCTTATAAAGTTTCTTTTTAAATTTTTCAACAAACAATTATTAGGGCGATACTTTTCACGTTTCACTATTTGTATTACGCATTATTTATCGAGTAATAAAATTAATTGAAAACAAATAAAACGTACTCACTCTCGCAAAACACTAACGCCGAGGAACTCCTGGATCTTTCGGGGCACACGATCGATTTGCACTTTTCGTTGTTTACCGATAAACTGTCAAACTTCAGCCGTTGACCTTTGCGACCCTACTGCCAACAAGTTTTTTCAGGGAGGTGAGTCAGGAATAATCTGGGTCGTGCCTCAAACGGCCCACCGATACCGTGTAGGGTTAATTTAAAGATTTACCTTGTAGGAGCTGATAAAATAGTAAAACTTTCAGATCGACTTCTCTCGGCAAAATAAAACCAATCGGCTTTCCTTGCTCTAAGAGAGCTCAAACGGCAAATCGAAGGAACATGTCTGGAGTTCTCGATATACCAAGAAACCGTTTGGAACCTCCCAACGTATCGGGAACTAACCAGAGCACCGTTCTGTGCACTTCGATGCACTCTGTTAAACAGGCTATAACGGCAATTCGAACGTAGCACATGTAAATAGATAGGTACGTATAAAGCTATATGCACGCCGTAGAAGCGCAGCGAGTATACGTACATATTTATTGGACCACAAAACCAACGTACTACTGCGGACCGTTCGAATTCGTGGCGCTCGACGGTGCTGCCACCAACTACGAGACTGGCGGAAAAGCGTAGACGGTTGGGTCTCCTTAAATCCTATCCCGTATACGTGTCCAGAAAGCCGATTGGCTCGTGAAAGACTGTGTAACTGTTGGACGGCGGAACGGCGAATCGAACCAGAAAGAAGTGAAGTGTTCTCCGCAACGTGTAACGCGAGCTCGAGAGACATGCCCGAAGAGCGTGGAAACGACGAGTGTTGAGCGACGTCGGGCAGTGGATAGAAGGAGAAATATAAATTTTTCATTGAATTCAAACTATGACGACTGGATTAAAATCTCGGGATTTTCTCGTTGGATTAGTTTTATTAGCGTACGAGGTTCCCATTTAAATTAGACGTGATCCGTTTAACGGGTAAGGAAGGAGAAAAAAAGTCACCGGGATACGCCAGGCATTATTCATACGCCGTGAGCTGATTAAGGGTGAGGTATTACGGAAGAATTTAAGTAAGGGTGAAAGAGAATGGGGAGTGTTCCGGGGGTGGGAAAAGGATATAAAGAGGGTTTAGTGTATATAGCTTGGTAAAAGGAAAAGGTCCTTGTTAATGGCGTTAGTGTGGGGCTGGTGGCGCGGTGGTGGGGGAGTGACGGTGCTGCCGCTAACTTCCTCGGTAGACGACGGCGCTTTTACTAAGCTAGAAAAGTGCTGGAATGGCCTCCGAATGTGTCTCGTGTTTTTACGTTGAACCGACGGTGACAAGACGACTGGCCCCCCCCCCCCCCTCTCCCTCTCTGCTTGCTTGCTTGCCTGTCGTTTTATGGGAAGCGCCGCGACGCTACGCGCCTCTGATTTATGGGACTTTCCGAGAACACTGGGAACTCTGACGTGGTCGCGGAATTGAGGCTGTGTTTTTATGTTGCTTGCTTGGAACAACCATAAAGACCCGAACGGCTGCTGGTGGGGATTATGCGTCCCCATGGTCCTATAGGGGGGGGGGGGGGGGGGGTTTGTTTTGGCTAGACCAGGTACCGAGCTCTACTTTCCGGGTCTCTTTATGGCGAATACAATCCTATCTGTGTGACACGACCATGGTCGATTAAATTGACGTCGCCCAACGAAAGTCCAATTAACTGGCCGTCGAGTTGCTTTGTACATACCAGCGATCCATTAATTTATTCATCGATTCATTAGGAGGTAACCAATATTTGTATTTCATTAATAAGGAATATTTAAAAAGTGGCTTTGAAATTATGTGAAGTGAAAATTGAATTTCTAGCGTCGGAGGTATCGTCAAATTAAATATATATGTATACGTAGTAATTATTATACTAAATAAATATTGTCCAAGCAGTGTTTTCGATCCTTCGAATGAAATTTATATTTTATTTGTTATGACTTCAAGCCCGTATTATCTTAGTATATCTTACGCCGTAATACAGTGGGCTCCGATTGCTATTACCTTCTGGATATTATAAGTAGTTGAATACACGAGAAACACGGCATTATTAACTGACAATTAAACCGGAGATGTGAAAAAGTGAGACGCTCGAAGCAAGGCAAATAGACAGAAGGAGATAAAGCAATTAAAGCCCAATGAATTCAAGGAAATTAAATAATACGAAGAACTAATTTCAATTGAAATCACTCACGAAACCATGGTTCGTTGGTTTTCGAGAAAAGCGTCCTTAATGAAATTCTAGCGATATGAGAGATACAAAGAATTTTCGCACGATAATAAAGGCAATGTCGAAGAAAGAAAAAATCAAAAAAATACGTGAACGTAGAAGCCACGGAAAGCGCTGAAAATGTATTATTTGACTCGTCGAAAGTTTAATGAATAATTATAACAAGAAAACAAGATTTTTTTTTTCTATTTAACATTTTTACTCTCAAAAGACCTTTTTCCAAACAGGGGTCCATTTTCTTCGTCCTCTTGACTCAAATTCAACAGGGGTACGCACCCTCGTCATCCCCATAGGTTACAACCTCTATTAGCCCCTAAGGTAACACGACGGAAAGCGACAAGGCTCCCGGAGATAAATGGAGATAGGAGAAAATTCCAGTTCCAACTTCTCTTTCTGCTTGGGTAAAATCGTTCGGCGTTCCGAACACTTACGGGCATAAGAAATGCCCATAGTCCAAACGCTATAACTCTCGTTTTGACCAGGCGACGACAGAGGCTATCCACATGACGGGGGGATGAAACCCTGAAGATACCACGGACTCTTAGATAAATCGAGACAGGAGAGGGTTCCTTCCTGAAAACGCTTGGAAGATTGCCACGTTTATTCACGAAATACTATGCTTCTCGAGTCATTTTCCTGAATACGATGCTCACGGGGTTATCTATGACTACACGTGAACGATCGGCTTTCTTTCGACGTATATCGAATTCCTCTGTGTCCGATAGCGAGAGAATTTCGAGAATCGACTGTGGCAATTTGACAAAGACGTAAGCGTTGTGACCGAAGAAATAAAATTTGTCCGCTGGTAACTGTTACAATTTCTTCTTTTAAATCATAAAATTATATTTTTCCACGTGTTATTGGGATCTGGGGTATCGTTTTACCTTTTCTTTTTTTAAGTAAATTTTTTGAATTTAAAAAATAACTTGTTCAAATCCGCAATTTCGGTATAGATGTTTCAATCTTTTTGTGGTATTTCGTTGGGATTTTGTACTTTGTTGCGTAACCTGATGTAATTCTACCTAATTAGAAAATTTTGCGACCTTTGACGTACTTAGAGGAATTTTGATTTTCATAAGGGCTCATTACGTAATTACGTAATTCTAGATTCACGTAATGTCGTAGCAAATTTATAATCACTGATTGGAATCGAAATCAAATGATCTGAGATATTGACAGGATCTCTGATAAAGGCTAGAAAATTATTATTTATTTAAAAACAAATTTGTCAGTAATAAAAAAAATCATTATTATACCCATACTTTATTATACTTTTTAGTAAGTTTTGATGCATGACTGATTTTATTATACTTTTGTTTTTCTTAAATATTCAATACTTTTATGACAACATTATAAAAAGTCAAGTCTCTATATTACAACCTCATATAGCAATATCTTTTTATCTGATTGTATAAAATGGAGAATTTCAGCGTCGTTATACATATAGCTTTTAGAAAGGATGAATCAAATTAATCCCCTAAGAGGCGCAAGATCAAAAGGACTCTCCAGCATGTATATATACATATAGTAATTTCAGGCGAATACGTTTTGATTAACTATGCATATATATATATATATATATATAAATATATCGGCAAATATACATAGCACGTATACGTGCAGATTACCAATAAAAGTCACTCAGTCTGCGAATTGACTCCTAAATCGTTCATCCGCATATAAATATGCGAAATACAATGAAAAAATATGAGCCAAAAAAAAACAGTATTTTTACACCGATTAATTTCTTTCGCGAAAAACTTACGTATCAAGGAGTAATAATTTTTACGTATTATTCCTCAATTTAATTACAAATTTATTTTCCAACCCGATCGGCTTAGGTTGTAATATGCCTATACGATAACAGAAACTGTTAATAGGATGGATTAATGAATTTACCAGAATCCGCCTATACACACACGCACGTCAGCTTACAGCTCGGCAGAGAACACAGAGTTAACGATCAAATTGAAAATGGAGTATCAAATAATTAGATCCCTATTAGAACGTCACATATGGTGGAACACACGTCATGCAATGTCACGTGTCTCACGTGCATCAATAATCGAGATTGAACGCACACGTTCAGTATCCATGCAAGATAACGTCAGCAGATGCAAATAATGAATTCACGATTCTTATCAAGAAGAAAAGAAAAAAAAAAAATATTATCAGCGTGCAAAGAAAATAATTTAACCATAATCCATAAAGTCACCATAAACAAAACGACCATCCGTAAAATACAGTCCAAGATAAGAAGTGCAAATTTGAAAGTTCGCTCGACCCGATTAGACGAAAAGGCCCAGTTTCGACCCTATAAAAATGAGTGCCGCTGTGCTTCGGTACGATATGAATTTGCGAAAATAGTTTTCCCCCGGCGCTTCGAACCAGCTCCCGATGCGCACTTAGGAATGGCTGGGAGGCAAGGCATGCAGAAAATAAACTTTATTTATCAAGGCACATCCAATTTGAATGTTAATCCAACGAGCAGCCGTATGCCGCATACGAAATTAAAGTCCCGACTAATGCCAAGGAATAATATGCGAGTAGCGAGCGGCGGAGGATGCTGGGACGAACGTCTTATGGGAACAGATAGTGCAGTTCCGGGCACCGTAGCTTCTTTTACGCCGTGCAAGAAATTACCTGTGTACTTTGAAAAGTTACGGATATAATATACAATTTTTACTGGTGGTGTTTTTTTTTTTTTTTCTACTTTTCCGAAACCCACGTGGCTTTGTGCAATTTGCACGGTACGAAGGAAAACGGTAAATTGTAAGAATTCTTTTGCAACTGGGTCAAGAATTTCGTACGGTATTATATAATATATATATATATATGTCCTATCATTCATGTACGACAAGTAACACGATGCTGATATATATGTGTATATATATAGATGCTGTCTGTAGTCAGCTTTATGCATGCTCACGTAACGCATTACATATGACAGAAATTTCGAGATATCATGTAGACAGTTTCTACTCAGCAGGTTGAGATGATTTTAAAAAATTTTTGCCCACTGGTAACCAAGTATCTTGATGCTATTTTTATGTATATCGTTGTCGGTCGATTTCCATGATCGTGGTCCAGGATAATTATTATTGGAGATTTTGTATCGGCGGACTCTCATTGGGCAAAGACATGCTGGTGGGATTTATTAGCGTGGTTTTACGTTTAATTAAGCGTGCTGTATTTACGCTGGAAATGTTTAGAAGTTTTTAAGTCAAAATTATTTATCTTGGTACACGTGTCTTTCTTTTAATACGTTAATCACAGTGGTCAGGGCATTATTATCAGGATACGAATTTTTTTAAATAATTTTTGAAATTTTCAAAATACGACTAAGACGTATGCACTGGACGGTCTGTACGACTGATAAGCGTTGTATGACAATTCAATGGAGTAAAATTGTACTTTTACGTAATCTAGCGTTATTCCTTATCTTTATCTCACATGAAATTCAAAAATATAATAATTGATAAGGACTGAAATTGAAATCGAAGACTTATAGATAACAGGCAGAGTACTTTGATAAGGTTGTTATATAGATGACCGATCGAAGCCTCGATAAAATATAAATTCAAGAGACGCGTTATATTTATTTAGTATTTTTCACAAATTTTCACCCAAAAACAAGCCATACGCAACGAATTTAATTGGAGATTTTGATATTCGAGGTATCGGATGATTTAGCAGAGCGAGGATTAATGCAAAAATAGTGACACTCATTCCGCGACACATTTTTCCACTCACGTGAATCATGTAAATGGGTGACGTATATTATGATAGAGTGTGGTGTAAAAAAAAAAATATAAAAAAAAATTTGCGCAATATATTTTTCAACGACATTAACACACGATGACTAGAAAAATCCATTTCGAAAATATACTCAGTTACTTTTATTAATTATCAACGCTATAACCGATCTTTGATTGATTGAAATTTCTTTGCGTATTTTATTAAATTGCAAAATTTTTATTCGCCCAAGACTCAATCGTACGATTCAATTTATTCTACTTGGTCCGCGCTCGATCGTTCGTTCACTGTCGCTCCTTGAGAAATAAATGGGCCACAAAATCGTTTCACGAATTTTTTCCGACTGGCGCGAATTTCTCATTGGCCTCGGATCGAGTCACATGCGCGCTCGCCTGTGGAAATAGGAAAAAACGCATCTCCGTGACGGAAGCTCGTTGTGCAACGAGCAGAATTCGTCCAGTTTCGATTTCCCAGCGTAATATTGACGCGCCGTGACGCTACGCGTCGCGACGCGATCGCTCGCACGGAACGACGGGACGTTTAATTAATCCAGAATGAAATTTTCGAAACGTGCGTGTGTCCTACGTGAGATTGGAGTCAATGCGTAAATTGTCAATTTATATATATATATAAAAATTTACGACACACGTAATATAAAAAAACGGATATTAAATTTAAAAAAAAGCATCCGTAGCAATATTTTTGAAAAAAAAAAAAAAATATCAAAGATCCTAAAAAAATTATCAAATAAATTTCCAAGCAAAAAAAAAATGTTCTTTATAACATTCCAAAATAATACGTCATTTTCGATATAAAGACTCCGCGACTCGGGCAAACCCCTTTAACTTGATCCAAGTGCAAGTTCGTAATCGGAAAATATAAGTTGAGCGGTTAAAAGTCGAAAAAGTAGTTGAAGCTGTAGGCCAGGAGTTACGTCCACGTGGGAGTACAATTTTCAAGCAGCCACAGACCAACGAGCAACAGAATGTAAAGTCTAAATGGCAAAAAATGCTCGACAGAGCTCGGATCAAGTTTGGCTTCCGATAAGTAAATGGGGAAAAAAAAAAAAAAAAACGTCATAAAGCTGCGTTCACAAGGCGTACAACGTTGACCGACATAGTAAACCGCCGTGGAGATAGTAATATCAGAAATAACGTCTGCGAGAAGGGATAACCGGGAAGGGACGTCGATAAACCGGAAGTCCGAGTCGTTCGACCTCGTAGAATCGTCTTGGTTATCGAATGGCGTCGCGTCGAGAGTCTCCCGGTACCGACGGGACTCGAGAGAGAGAGCTGCTGCCCGGGACTGTGTACCAACTTCCGAAAACATTAATGTCAAAACATGAAAACGACTGTCCCGGCTCGACGCAGACGTTTTTCAGCGAAGTAGATTCGACGGAATCCATAGCGGCGTCGCGACGCTTGAAAAAGAAGAAAGAATTAGAAATGACGAATATAGGTATACACGTAATACGGGGGACACTCGTGGTGCTTGCTGTTGCAAAAGCATTTTCGCGACTTAACGACGTCGTTCCGTTGAAGATATCGCATTGCATTACGGAGATTCTACTGTATTCTTACGGGTTCAAAGGGTCTTCGCGCGACGGAATTTCTTCGGTACGAGATTAGGTTGGGTAACGAGTTTTGTAATCCTTGCAATACTGCGTCTCGTTAGGTATTTCTTTTTTTTTTTTTTTTTAACGCGTTCTAGGTTAGGTTTCAATTTGATGCTTGGTAAGCCTTGCGTGTTGTCTACGAATAATACTGACGATCTCCTGGAGAATCTTGGAGAAGAACTTTATAGGCTATAGTGCGTGCATATGGTATAATTCAAGCTGTATATAGGTATATAGGTTGAATACGCGTGTATATGGCAGCCTATTCGGACGTCAAAATATACAAGATGACTTATCGAGTACAGGGCGTTTCGAAGTTCTCCCAGAAAACCTTAGCTATTACCTTGGGCAACAGTTGTAACATTATCGAGAATTGCCAACGATAATGACGAGGGATTCTCGAGTTTTGATAATACGCCGAGTTTTCATTGCTCTTACAGAATTTTCCCTCATTCTCTTTCCAATTCCTTCGGCACTTTCTCCTTCGTCCGTTTTACCGCCAACGAGCGATCTCTTACGTCTCTCGTGGATTAATTCAGCTTTATGCCCTTGGAAATCTAAGCGAAAATAAACCGCGGCAAGGAAATACCTTCTGTTTCTTTTTTTTTTAAGGTTTTTACACGCTGCTCGATAAACGGGTGGGGTTAAAGCGTCTTGGGAGTACAATGGGTTTGATTGTTCAAAAGTATTTTGAATAATTCATCAACTCCAATTGGATACGATTTGAATGTCTTGAAGTAAGCCAGACTTATAGTTGTATGCGAAGAAATATATATATATATATATTTTTTTTTTCATGTAGTTTTCTATAGAAACTGGAAATGTATCTATACGGTTTGGATAAATATACATGTGTACAGTATGCACGGGGCAGATAGGTGTTTCATATCTAGTGATTTTGCGTTTATCGATTCATCTCAAAGAGTATTCATAGAATTCTTCTATGTATTTTTGCAGCTTCCACAAAGCCAATACGTACCTATTGGTTGAATGAAGATTTTGACCTCGTGACCCCTTATAAATAAAATTCAGCAATGCTATATCTACCATAGTAGCGTTTGTTAACTTGTTCGATTGAATTTACCAAATGCAATGACAAGTCTTCGTAAAATTATTATTATTATTTGTATTAAAATTTTATACTCCATCCATATTAATCATTGATCTGATAATGACTATAGAGTTTAACTCGAATTCGAAGATCAGCATTTTATTTATACAGGTAAAACTTTACGTAATTTTAGGATAAAATTTTGCATATTAAATTATCCGTATTATAAAGATAATCAAACTCTCGTATGTATCGTCGTATTTCACATAATTTTTTAAATGCTATATATATATATATATATATATATAAAGGTCGAACGAACCTTGAATATAAATTAAAGAAAAAAAACTAGAGCAAATTATAATCTAGTGATCAGATTGGCGTGAAATCCAGCATCCTTTTTCAACTGTAGGATCTGACTTGTAAGATATCGTATCGTCTAGCCGGTAAGAAAAAGCAAAAAAAAGTCAGTCTGATGGAAACGTCAGAGTAAACTAACGTAACCAACGAAGCAGCCGTCTGTCTATTCGTTTTCGAGAAGCAGTGTCCATTCTTTGCGTGTTATTCACGCCTCTTCGAATCCATTCACAGCGATATATGCATGTAACGCGGCGGCGTTACGTCAAAGCGACGGCCTTAACTTCCCGAAATTGGCTATTGCGATTGTCGCATGACCGTAACGCACAGTGGCTTATCGTACTCGAAGGATCATGCCCAGTACTTTTGAATGGGTGAATGTAAATTTTTTTTTGAAAAAAAAAAAAAAATTTTTTCTCAAAACAAGATATTTATTTCAAAATATTTTTAAGGGTTGTGCGAAAAAAATTTGTACTAATCTGACAGCACCTGCGGGAACGAATGCCTTTCGTAACGGTTAAATTTGCTTGGAAGATATGAGGAAAGTGACAAAGTGATATTTTGACGTAAAATATTTAGCATTTTTATGAAAAATGAAAATTACTATTTTTTTCCCTCTGCATTTTCAATGCGAAATGAAAGTTTCATCTTCCGAGCGGATCAGCTCCGACGTAGGATATGGGCAAACAGGTCGATCGGAATTACATTTCGCATACGTCGTATAAGGTAAACGTTAAGGTTTTTTGGGTATAGGGAAGAGTACACAGATCGTCAAAGTATAACCTGGACCGTGCAGTACCTTTTCTTTGCATAGCTTATATAAAGGGTGACGTAGTTATTGGATTATAAAATATAATCTAGTGAGCCTATCGTCAAAGATCCCAAAGCCGAATTTATAAAATAACAATAAAACAACCGTAAACCAAGCAACAGTCAGTTTCGCCGAAATCGCCACATAAATGTGTAAAAACAATAAAAATCGTCATCTTACGAAAAATATATGAAAATTGATAAAACATAAATTCCCCAAAAAAAGATTGACGAAGACCAAAAAAAAAAAAAAACAGTAATTCTACCGCGCGAAGATTGGGATTAAAGCTTTTTTTTTTCTCTCTCTCTCTCTCTCTCTCTAATCCACAAACCACCCTCGGGGCGTTAATTCCAAATTTCCAAAAACCTCTTTGCCATAGATATCAGATTTTTCCAAATTACAGATTCCAACCCCTCTACCAAAACTGAAGGGTAGTTTTCAAGATAACAATGCAATCCCCTAAGAATACAGAAAGCCGAGTTTAGACGGACGCTCGTTCCCACAAACTATCTACCCCATTTATAGGTTATGCGACCTGAAAGATCAGCAGACACGGACGGAAGACTCAGGTTATCAGCCAGACGTACAGGCGAAAGAAGCAAAGAGCCAGCGTAAAAGATGAGAAACGAGAAGAGGTACAGTAGCGCGAGTAAGTTTTACAATATGAAACTCGGTAAAAACTTGTCGCTAAAGCTCGAACCGCCATCGAAAAGCTGACTCGGCCAAGAATGGCCATTATTACTTGGTAACGACGCGCTCGCACGAAAGTTAACTTGTAACCTGATCGCGAGGGCGTAATATGTAAATATAAAAGGAAAGTAGTGGCCCTTGAATGACGTCACTGAAGAAAAAAAAAAAAAAAAACCTGTCAAGCACGTCGTGAAAAATTTTTTTCAAGATTTAACCACGGGAAGGGTGTATCGAAAAATCATAAAAATTTCTAATAAAAATATAAGCATGATTTAAGGATCCCGATTATGCGAATAACCCTTTTCTCGAAAAGCCGAGCTTAAAGCACACCCCTGATATATATTTATACATACCCAAGTACGCGCACTACACGAATATATCGTATAAGATCGATCCGCTAATATTCAAGCTTCACATTATTTCTCCTTAATCTCCGGTCCTCCTTGTGATGTTAATACCGACGCTTTTATGTAAATCTAAAGCAACCCCTCGACCTTAACCGCAAGGTCCTAATGGGTCTTTCGCACCCCATGCTTAAACGCGCCCCGTAATGGGTTCGTCATTATCGAACTTGATACCTTTAATCGAATTTTAACAACTTATACGACGGCCTATTGAAATCAATTTCGGAACCCCCCCCCCGTCGATGGATATTTTCGTGGATATACGCATACGAGGGGTAGACGGACGCTGCAGCATCCTTGCGTAAATTTAATTTCACAAATTTTGTCAGATACTTCGACTACTCGTGCGCCTGTCTCGAAATATTATGTATCGAGGTGTACTTGGGATATAGACAGGCAAGTTATATAGAGAGATTATATATACACACAAATATATTACGCGTATAGAGAAATATATATACTATGTGCATTTACTTTGGTACTTTGCTTGGCTTGGTTATCTTTCTGGCCTTCGGGGTTCTCTTGCACTATATATATATATATATATATGCACGTAGTCTCTTACACGTCGGTATGATATGCACGTTTAAGTAGAATTATCACACAGGGTATATGTGTATCTATAGATATATATGTATAGTATGCTTACACATAGCCTATATACCTATATCGCGCAAACTTATTTTCACGATAAGTACCTCTATCGGCAAAGTTATTTTGCCTTCCCTACCCTTCCCCAAAAAGGATCCTTGATCCTCCAGGAAGTATCGTTCGCGAACGAATCGTTAAATCGGTTAAATCGAGCCTAAGGTATCGTATTTGTAAAAGAAAAAGTATCTAGCCGCAGTACCTTCCAGAGAAAGTCACTCGAAAATTGCTTTCGCTCCGTAGAGTGACCGATGGTTAAAGTATCGTTAAAATTGGGATCGGTTTTTTTTTTTCATTTTTCAAAAGTACAACCGATATTTTTCTTGTGAAAAATTCAAAAAAAAAAAAATATTAATCGTACAACGGCGAATGGAGCTTTAGTCGTAGCTTGGTTAAATAAATAAAAAAAGTTATATTCAAGAAGTTTATTCATAGCCACAAGGGCCAACGAGAGGGGGTCCAATTTTTCTTGCACGACCTAGTGTATCTTGGTATTCGAAGGAAAAAAAAAAAAAAGAAAAAGGAAAGTCAAAGTGTTTTGCGCGAAGCCATTGAAGAAAAATTAAATCAGCATTCAGTGTATCTTTTCAAGCGTAATATCAATTGCGTCGCCCGACGATTGATTGCAAGCACGATATGTTTATACGACGCAAGGAGACTCAGCCGGGCTCGCGAGATTTTCTTTGAGGTATCTTTTGATCTTGTTCTCTCTTCGTTTCCAATTATCGACAGGGGTTGGTTTGCCTTGGCACCGGCACGGAAAAAGATTTAAGTGGCGGTGGCTGGGACATTGTTGCTGGACCACTTTCATCCGCGGTCGGGACCGGCTGTGAACTTGCTTTTCCTGGATTCGGATTTAAATAGGAACGGAAGCTGGATCGGCGGACCGTAGGCTTTGATCAAGGCTACTTTTGTTTTGGGAATAAGCGCGAAGGAACCAGACGAGGCTTTCTGCTGTATCAGAATTACTTAAGTATTGTAATGTGTAATAATTATTCATGGACTTTGAACTTTTTTTTTTTTTATTAATCAGTTATTACTTATGATAATGCAAAGTGACGATTATCAAAAACGTGTTTGACGAATAACTAATTAGAGTATTGGGTGGGAAATAGGATAGAGAGGCTGGAGAAAAACAGATTTTTTTTTTTTTTGGGGAATGTCAATTTTGAAGAGAACGATGATTTTTTACTTGAAATATAATTTCAACTTTCTTGAAACACCCTGTATATGTCTTTGCTTGCTTAAAACGTAAATGGAATACTTAAGGCAGCGACGCACAGGAAAGAGCAAAGAGAATATCAGAAACGCATATGGAAGCAATCTACTTGCACTTTACGTTCGTTGCTAATGGAAATGTAACAGATCTATATATACGTAGAACAGAGATAAGTCCTTACCCGGCTGCTTTACGATAAGGAACGAAAGGCACGTTAAAAATGAAAAAAAAAAAAAACCTACTATTTTTTACCTCTTTAACCCTATTTTTTATATCCCACAACGAGTCCGATGCCACACAAGCCCAAAACAAAAGGAGTCCAAAATTGAATATAGTGAAACCCCCCCCCCCCCCCCCCAAAAAAAAAGTCACAAGAAAAAAAAACCCTAAAGTCAGGTAAATCCGGCTAAAAAGTAAAGTCGAAAAGAGACACTCTAACGAGCCGATAAGTCCCGTGGAATTCGCGCGGTCTCGAATCAAAGTATAAAGAACCCAAATAAATAAGGGTGGTCCCGGTGAGAGGAAATTTTAAAGACCAGAAGAAGAAAAAAAAGGCTCCTAACAAGTTGAAGAAAAAAAGAAAAAAAAATTTTTTTCACCCACAAAATCGCAAACGAAGCCAAATTAAGTCCACGCTGATTCCTGCCAAAGTTCCAGCCGACTAACGAGATTCCTGTCGTATTTATGGGGATCATCTTTATTGGGCTTCGCAGCATCCCCCAGTGATCCCAGTGCCGGTCGCCGACCGTAGCCGCTGGGTGCGCCCGAGGAGGCTGATGTCGGGTCCCTTAAAATAAACAAGGAAATGGGTCGCGAAAGAGCACCGGGGGAGAAGTATGAAAAGTTTCAGGGCCGCAAACCTGGGGGGCGGGTTGCCCTAATGAATTATGTAAGAAATCGTCGTTACCAAGGTTGTACGAATGGGATACAAGAGTCACGTCAGTTTTCCTCCTCAGGTAAGGAATTACGAGAATACCACGCGACAGCATCTTCCTTCCAGCCACTTTTACAATCTACCCTCCGCCGCCCCTCGATCATCCCCCTAAACCACCGTACCCCAACGCTCATTCCCCAACCTCCGTTTTCTTTACCACCCTTACCTTCACTCCAATTCCTTCACCCCTACCTTCACTTCCCCCAACTCCCCCCCCCCCCCCCCCCTGTAC
>JARQTC010000102.1:616093-654381 GCA_030142495.1 Cephus runcator | reverse complement strand
CCCCCCCCCCCCCCCCCCCCTGTACCACCTCATCCACGTCACAGCCTCATCCTCCCACTAACCAACGGCCGTTCTCTGGCTTTCGGGAAATTAGCAGTCATCCCAAAAGTTTACCTTCCACCTCGGCACCTTTCTCTCGGCAAAAATTACTTTTCCCGGGACCCGAGCCGCTGCCTTCTTTTACCCGTGGAATGCCACCGGTGCAACCCGGAAGTCCAACGGTAGCCATTCCATTATCGGAAGTCAATCTTGACTTGAGACTCGTTCGCGTATCAAACCGGAATGACGTTTACGTAAACGGCGGAGTGTGAACTTGAAGCTTCGGAGATTGAGGAGTAAAAATCTGTCGAACGTAAAAAGAAATTCGGAGATCGAGGTATACAGGGTGAAATTTAGAAAAATATTTTTATCAAGGAAATTAAGCATTTTTCACTTTAGACGTTTTTTAAGGTAGGTATACAGGTACAGCGTAAGTATAGCTTTTTGGTGAACTACACGGCTAAACCGTTACAGCTGTAGTTAGACGGGCGCTTTGTACCCATCAAGATTTTACTGCGAAGCTTTAAAAATTTTCGTAATGACTTACCGACGGTTCCCGTCTTCGGACTGGGATGGATATATTTTACTTCATTTACCTTATTTTTTTATTATTTTTTTTTTAATAGAAATTTCTTTTTTCTTTTTTTGCATTTTTTTTTTTTTTTTTTCTTACTCTCTGGCTCTGGCCATTGTGCATACAGTTTAGCCGTTTAGACGTAAACGCCTTGCAATCTCCTCCTGGTGGCAGCTAAACGCGATTAAAATTAATTTCTCGGCGACGTCTGTCGTTAAAGAGAATTTGCAACCAGACGGGCAGTGCTTGGGTACTTCAGCGGGAAAATCCAATAACTACAAACTACTGGTAAATACGATTGTAAGATGTCGCCACTATACCTGTATAGTAGCGGCTTAAGTTAATTCCTATTTTCCATCTTCAAGCATCCGGTATTTTCAATTGCGTAGATTCACCTTTCTTTTTTTGCTCCTTTATAAATAACGTCAATTCTTTTTTGGAATTTTGAAAATACTTCTAAATTTCGATATTTTTTTTTTTTTTTTTTTCAACGAACGCTTCACTCTTCAATGAGACAAATTCGTAAAGTCACTTTTATATCTAACCAGTCATTCCGAACCCGTGGAAATTTGCGCGCCGTTTTATGAATAACATTAGCTTTATGTTTATCGTAAAAATATCTGTAATCCACAACGGTACGCTTTTGGAAAATTTTACCACGAGTATTTCGTTATGCCGCGTGTCTGTTTGAAAATATAAAAAAAATAAGAGCCGTATGTTAATACGAAATGTAGAAAACGTAACAAACGTGTAAAAAATACATGGATACACGTGTATAGTATATACGAACGTATATCATACGTGTTATAGCATGCATGCTATTATACGAGCAGTGGATTACTCCCGTGACAACCGTAAACTGGTACAGAAACCACGAAACAATAAAAAAAAAAAGTAATAAAAGAATTTTCCCACGACGTATTATAAGACCTTTATCGTGAATTCGGAGATTCGCGAAAATTCAGTGTTTTCACGTTATTCCAGATACGTACAGTAACCATTCACAATAACTCGATCCCTTTTGACTTAGTCGCCTTATGAAAATCCATCGGAAAGTTATTGCATTTTTTCTTTCTAGATTCCATCGTTTTGAACATTTTATTATTAAAAATTAATATATCTCATTTTTATACATAAATTATTTTTTGGATATTTTTAGCACGAAGATATGAAATGTGGTAAGATAAAAAAAAAACGAGAAAAAAAAAATGATGGAAAAGGGAAACCCCAAGCTCTCCATTGGAATTTGCTTTCGACTCGGTCGCGTCGAGCTTCTACGAAATACGTATTTAAAGCCACTGAGTCATGATCCAGCTTTTCCAAGTTTCCCCCAACTACCGTCGGGCTCGTTATCAAAGGAAATTTCGTTCGTAAATCGAAAAACTAGCGATAGTACACTTTTGTTGGTGAACTCGAACCGTACTTTGAAATTGTTGAACCAGACTGTACCAATATACTTATATATAGTCTATACCTATATATATATATATCTAGAAACCCTTAACCCACTTAATTCGGGAAACCCTCTTTGGAATCTTTTTAGGGGTAGTTCATTAAGAAAGAACCAATTGTGCTTTAGTGCTTTTGGCAATTAAAGTAATTATTTTTTATACAATTTAATTTTATCCAAAATTTAACCCTCGTTCGAATATGACTGATGTACTTTTCGTAAGCACGGACGTAACGAATCGAGACTCGAGAGTCGTTTTATAAACGGCTTACGCGAATTTAAGAACTGCAATACGTACAAATACGAGTACCGGCATACAATTGTAAGTACTTGTACGGAAGTGACGTTAGAAATAAAGTTTCGACAATGAAGGTCGTTTTATGACGTCATGAAAAAAAGAAAAAAAAATTTACAAATTCCGACTGTCAATGTAACCGAGTATAAATTTATCTTGCGTCATTCCCGTTCTCTCTCATCGTCTCTGCATAAGAGCAAGACAAATTTCCTTCGTCGTGCAACATGTGTTTCCGGCAGATGGATGAGGAATAAACAAAAAAAAAAAAAAAGAGAAAATTGAGAAAAATGAAATCCTGAAACAACGGTCCAGCGGGCAGGACGTCGAATCAGCGGTGTTACGGGGAATAATGGAATTTTTTTTTTTTTTTTTTTTTTTCGGAAAAAAAATTCCTACAACCACGTCGTCGTTTTCCAGAAACACCATAGCGCAGCATCCTTAAGGAGCACTGAGTGCCGTTGATACGATTTCGCTCTGTAGGTTAAGTTTTCACTTAGCGTTAATCGCTGAGGTCCGAAAGGGGTGCGAAGGGGTCGACCCCCTTTAAATATCTGCGGCGAAACCCCGACTGCCGCAGCATCCCTTGGGAATTCACGAATAATAAGAGCCGCGAGAGATGTCTGCCTGGGGATAAACGCATCTAGAATTTTACTCGGGAAGGAAGTTGCCGTGAAAAGGGGAGTTCCGACTTAATTGGGCTGAAAGGGTTCGACAAAATTTTTCCCCGGAGTATCTCTCGTGCCATGGGGTAGAAAATTCTGAACCCTCTTTTTCATTATAACGGCCGCCCATTAGCGAACTATGCTGAATTATTCTTGGATGGTTGTGTTACTTTTCGTTTGTTCCTTTGAATTTTATGGTTGAAAAAAAAGTCCATCCCCCTTTTTCAACCTTATTTTATAGGGCGAAGAATTTTTGATTATTTGAAAGGGTGAATTTTACATGGCACATATATATATATATATTTTTTATATACATATACACATATATATATATATATATATATATTCGAATTTGGTAATAAAATCTATTCAATATATCTGCGGTAGAGAAGATGGGACAGAAAGATGAAAAATGAATGATATAAAAAAATGTCAATCTAATTTTCTGGGGCTTTAAAGTAAAACCTACGCCCTCTTTTTTTTTCTACCGATGGGGAAAGTACCTCGCGAAAAGTGCCTTCCAAAGTTCGACTTGAACCAAGAAAGAAAATTAATTTTCGAGCTTCGTAAAACATAAATAACTCCTCTCGCCCGTAATACTTACCTCGCCCGTTTCCTCGTGGCTTCACGATTCGACTTGGATTGTGTTTCTTTTCGAACTCAAAGCTGAGTCGAGTTGCAATAAAATCGGCTAACTTTTGCTAAACTTCCCTTACTTTCATTACACACGGTATACTCACGTCAGTCATCCATTACGTCAAGAGCTTCCGATCGATTCAGATTCTTCCGAACGTTCACGAACTGTGATTGGCACTTACCTATAAAAAAAAAACAAAAAAAATCAATCAATATACAAATCGATTTAAATATCGAACGTAACGAAGTATATAAAAATTAATAAAAAAAATATATACATATAACTCATACTATTTATTTATGCTAATTAACACATTTTTTTGACCCACTATTAATCTTCTTTTTACCAGACTTTTGGTACCTGCAAAATTCATATCTCCCATTTGATCTAAATCTTCGTAATGAAAGTTAAAAAATTGCACATTGTGCAAATTTTTTTATGCAAATTATATAAAATTATTAAAAATACAAAACTGACGTATCGTCAGTCATAGGTTATGTCTATACACGTGAATAGAATAATGATCGAGTATTATAATAGAATTGTTCGAATTCTCGTTAATCGTAACTACTATAATAGAGAATGTCAATCCGAATCGTACACGTGGGAATACAAATTCTATAGAATTGACGTCGATCGTCATTCCAATTGTAGAAAATTTGAATATCAACTGCATCATGTAATACAGAACAAATATATGCTCCATGTATATAATTATTATTGACTGGTGCCGATTGCTTCAATTTTCAGTCGCATCGTCAAAAAGTGATAAATGCATAAAATGGAATCTCAAAGTTATAAATTCTTGTAAAATAAATATTACAGTGACATTTTCATTTTATTTCACATAAAACAGCCATTTTTTACAGCTATTATCAAGCTTCAAAATCAAACGTACTTTAAGGGGCCATCTCGTTACGGGTTGCGGTGTAAAGAAGTCCCTTATAAATCCCAACGTCGCGGCCTGCCTACAGCTATAACTTTAAGATCGCGTGATAACTGCACACACACGTTAGACTAATTATTTTCAGCTAATTACCCAGTTTCACGTGATTACAGATAACATAAAGGACTGTGTAAATATTTCATGCAAATATTTTAAAATCGTTAGTATACAAGAAGTATCAAACTTCAATCTGGGCAAGATATTCCCATATGTTCTACAGGGTTCTGCTTGTAAACCATATACATATGTACACATAGACATATGTAGAGCGGAAGAGTGAATTTACGTAATAAAAAAAAAAAACAATTACACTGAATCAGGTAAAGGCATAATAACGATTTTTGCATTTCCCTAAGAGTGCTCTTTAACGACCATCGCAATTTGCGCCCGTGCAAAAGTGCACTTTTTCGCTGAATGACTTTCGCAATTTCTTTTTCTTCTTCTTTCTTCTTTTTTTTTTACCGACAATTTTCTTCCAGTTCCTCAGTACGGAAGTGCTTACGTAGACACGTTAGCCCGCCATAAGGGTTGATTCTCTCATAATACGGTATTACCCCAATTTTCCTAAGGGTCTAGCCTCTCATTAAATCATAATGCAGTTTTGCATAAGTAATTCCGGGAAGAAAATTTTCCGGCAGGATTATGCACAATGGCTATTCAACGAGCCGCCTAGGTCAAGAGGGTTGAAATCATACAATATATATATAATGATATCATGGGGATATATTATAATATTATATTTCTTAAATCTACCAACCCGTACTAATACATAATTTTAATTCAAGCCATAGCCGAGGCACCTTTTAATCAGCCCTCGGCAGACCTCTTATTAATTAAAACGCTAACTAAAACGCCTAATTATCTTTACGAGCTTTTCGGGATTTTCATCTTAATCTTCCCAACTTTATTGCCAGGCGCAAGTGTTTATTCACGTGACATCGGATCAAACTTAATCGCGGATTAGGAGGAATTAATCGAAGCCTAATCTTCCATTTTAATCAGTGGCGCTTGGCGGCAAATTTAAAACGTAACGCTTTTCAAAAGTTGTGTACAAAAAATTTTGGAAAAAATTAACGCCCTCACCGAAACTGATCAGCTGATCCGTGAAGGCCGAAAACTGTATCCAGGGGGACACTCGGGTGAGCACTGCACTATGGCACAGCAATGAACCTCCGAAACACACGCGAAAAATGGGCAAGATTTTCTGTATACAGCGGGAGCAACGCGAAAACTACACAAGCCAAAACTTTTAATACCGTACAGAAAACACAGCTAGAAAAACTATCAACAAACAGCCCGGGAGCGCGAGGCAGCTCGAGTCGCCCCGATCGGTGTCCCAAGACAGACTGCTTTAAAGCAGTAAATTGACAATAGTCAAATTCGGGAACCAATCGTTCTGATTGGTCGAGATCCATATAGCCGATAACTCTTAGCTTTTCCCTCGAGTCGTCCCTTCAAACTAAATCGAGAGCGTTCCTTAGCGAATCGGTACGTGACTCCTGGAGATCCTCCACGGCAGCTTCCCCAGGGCATCGGGCGACAGCCGGGCACCACGTCCTTAACTCGGGCCAGGGTGTTCCTCCGCTGCCCTTAACCGTAACAAAACCTCTATACCTCTATACCTCTATACTAAATCTCAATTGGGAATTAGTATATATATACTTTTTCAATTACTCTAACTCCGATTTAATGCCTAACCCTTCCTTTCGACATACCGGGTGTCTCGGCAAAAACTATCCCCACCAGTGGCACTCACCAACCTACAACGATTACTTAATCCAGCGACACCCGGTATATACCTAAAAGTCACTACCCACATCTACCCTCACATAATTAGCGAAGTATCAAAGTGCAAATAAGACATGAAAAATAAATATCCAAAATTTTTTTTTTTTTTTTTTTTTCAAAATAAAAAATAGTGCCCAGGCACTATAACGATTTTAATTGAGCACATTCCATTAATGAGTACACTCGTTATCCCGCGCACCTTACTAAGCACACAGACAGCTTAATTAAGCTCATACGTATATCATCGAAATAAGCACTCGCAAGCATACATAGAACCATACCCCGTATAGTACAACACACGTGTAAAACCATCTAATTAACACAACCCTAATTAGCCCTACTTATATCGAATTAAAATCCGATCAATCTTACAATTAACTAGACATGAAGAATCCTTAATTGAACAGTACAGAAAAATTCAATTTTATCACCACCGCGCGAGTACCGATATAAAGAAACAAAATTTGAAAAAAAAAAAAAAAAAAATTTTTTTTGATCTACCTCGAAATATTATTTAGCTCGGTACCCAAGAGGGGTGGCGAAAAAAAAAAGGAGGGATGAGATGCCAGTCCGTGGATACTTTACATGGGGTCGGGTCCTCCATGTGCAAAAGGGCAAGGAAATACGGCGCGTGATGTACCGTGCTCTACGTACATTAACGGTGAATGGGATGCTGGGGTACCGGGGGGGGGGGGGGGGCCCCGAGGTGGTATGTAGAGAATGTATAGCAATTTCCCTTCCCTGTGTTCTCCACCTTCCGTCTGTCCCACCGTGTATTATTCTATTCTCCGTTCTCCGTCTCACTCGCACTCCCTTAATACTCCCATCCCCGTAAGCTCACTGCTCCCCCGGTCCGCACTTTATCTCGAAGGGGATGCTCCTCGCTGTCTCTCAGCTAAATTATCTGCTTTATCTTCACACGGCTACAGTTCTACGAGTAGATGATTAAACCACTAAGTTGAGAGATGGGAGCCCAGCTTGAGTGTGTAAATCAGCAGGTAACTTTACCGACGGTAACTTACATGGCAGCTACCCCCCCCCCCCCCATGAGGGGGGGGTCACCCCTCCTCGCCCTCCTCCAGGATACCCTTTTGCTACCTTCGTATTAACCGGCTCGTATCATCCCTTGTACCAACTATCTGATATCTCCTTAACTTTCGCTTAATTTTCTGCAAGGGCTACCGGTTATAACCACCCTTGGTCCAAGGGTGCTTTAACGTCAACCGGGGAGCACATAAATTTAGTCATCCTCGAGAGGTGTTGGATGGGAAAATTGGTGAATTTTTTCGTATCTTTTTTTTATGGTGATTTTTATCTGAAAATAAGGGTAGAGGGGGGAGGGGGGGTATAAGTTGTTGGAGGTTAACAAAAATTGATTTAAGATGTTTGGACGGTACGGTTCGAAGGGGTGGTTTGGACGGGGAAATTTCTCAATAGAAAATTCGGGTGAGAGGGGGAGGTCAGAAAGGGGGGGGGGGGGGGGGGCTCTCGTATACTACTACCAGGAATCCCACCCTTTCCAGGTAGGTGGCCGTACAGGCAAAAAGAGACCCTTGATTTACGACCCTTATTTCACGTGATTGTTTTTATATCGCGATAAATCGCTGCCAGGGACGTACACCGAGGAATGCTTGTAGGGCGAGTATAAGGGTGACGTATTAGTAGGAAAAAAAATCATCTGAAAGTTATACCGGTACATTTACCCAGCCCTTGTCAAATGTCATTCCTTTTATTAATATTTCTCGTATGTACCCTAGGTAACAACGTATCACGTGGATTACCTGAATAAGGTAATTCGAGTAATT
Organism: Cephus runcator; assembly: GCA_030142495.1. Taxonomy (NCBI): domain Eukaryota; kingdom Metazoa; phylum Arthropoda; class Insecta; order Hymenoptera; family Cephidae; genus Cephus; species Cephus runcator. Next base: position 646,185 of record JARQTC010000102.1, on the reverse strand, counting down.
TTGTAAATTTTAATATCAATCGCAAAATTATTTTTCCTCTGAATTGCCATATTTTTCGATAAATTAATAATCCTCAGTATCCAGATCGGAGGTAGGTAAAATTAAATAATTTACCTGAATGACAAAAAAATTTTTTATTCTCACCGTTAAAACTTATCAAACCCCGTTACGGCGATTGAGCATAGACAAAGGACGGTAACGAGATCGTAATAAATTCGAACCGGTTGATAAGGGATAGGATGGACAACAATCCCCTATATCCGGTCTGGAATTTGTCCTGTATCCTGTCTGGTTCCTTCGACGGGGCATTCCCTAATCGGCAACTAGTAGGGATGCTGTAAAAGATGTATTGGAGGATCCTGAGGGGGATCGAGGGTTAGCCGAGTTTAGCCGAGGGTGGCCGAAGCGAAGCGGCACGTGACGAGAGAAGGGTGCCGATACCGAAGTTCACCCTTCAGTACGATTCTGCCTCCATTCAGGGTGAACCATCCATTCAGCATGAAACGCGCATTCATTGATACAGAGCGTAAGGCGAAAGCTTTCCCAAGGGTGAAAGCAGTCGCATTCCGTAGATTCCGTGCCGTGTCCGACGCGGCACGTGATGCCCGATGCTGGCTAGAAGCCAAAACTAATTACATTAAGCCTCCTCCGTACCGTGCGCTCGGATCGCGGATCGTAAGCCAGGAAGTACACGCCACGAGTAGGAGGACAATTCACTCGGTCCACGACGCAAAATTACCATTTTAATTGAATCTGCCTCTCTGCGTCCCCCATCCGGCCTTCACACTCGAGCGTCCCACTCGCTCCCCTTTCGCGTAGCTCACCACCCGGACTTCACCCTCCACCATTCACTCCAGTTAAACCAGCTCACCCGGTATACAGTCCTTTAGGCTCGATCGACGAACCTTTTTCCTCCTGACCGCCTCTGTGCGTCGCTGGTTCGCATCCAGTCTGGATACTTTTTTTTTTTTTTTTTTTTTCCAAATAATTAATAACCCTACCGTGCATTTTTATACAGACAGTCTATTTCCACAGAGCAGTTCCAGACTTGACCTTACTTTTTATTTACGAAAATACAATTTAATCACCGGTCATTTTATTTATTTATGGCTAGGGTTTAGCTATCTTTTTTGTGTGAATTACCCAATTTTTTTATTTAATCCAAACTTCTTTTCGAAACTCGCACTTTATATTACGTATATTAAAATTTCTAATACGAGCTGACCTGTCATAATGCAAAATTGTTGTGTATACGATTCGCATGAAAAATTGTGCAATTGTGCATTGAAAAAATTTGCAATCCACGTTATAGTTTTGTGTAAAAAATATGCACATTTTGCTAGTCACTATAGTGGCGGATTTATATGTCAAAGTTATGTACACCCTGTAGATACAGATAGTGACGTATAGTTACCATTGGAAAAACCACGATGGAACTGATTCCAGACACCCGTGAAGATGAAGCAGCATCCATCCCATTTCCTATCTTGGCATGATCCTTTGAGGGGTTCGTGTTTCTCCCGCAGACCGAGTCCATAAGGCTCTGAACCAAGTTACGTAACTCACTAAGGAAATGTGGGATTCGACTTTGAATTGTATCAGATTCCTGAAATACCCTGCGCTCCGTGTATCTCGATGATCTCGTTCGCTCGCTGGATCGCATAGGGGGATGATATGAATTTATGGGGTGACGCCAGACAAGGGGGCTAACCGCATAACTCAGTGCCCACGCGTTCTGCCAGCGGCCGAACTGTCGGACGTGGAAACCCCACTCACGGAAAACGCACGCGGAGGATTTGCGAATTCGCACGTGGCAAAGTGGTCAAGCAGAAAATTTATGTGACGGATTACGTACGTACTTTTTGGATCGATGAACGTTGTGGTGGGAAAGTGGATTAACATTTTTTGTCCAGAAAACGTTGGATTTGAATAATTAAAGTTTCAATGAGAATTTTTCGAAATTTTGTATTTTTTTTTTTTTTTTTTTTCATACCTACCTATCTCACGCTATCCGATTGATTTTTGCTCGTACGTTCGGATACTTTATCAGCTGTTCACGGTATGCCGGATATGCTTGTCTATAAATAAACATCGTTCGACGGTTTTATGAGATAATAATGCGGAAATCGAGGCTTAGTCCGATTTGCATACCAGTTACGATTACTTGATAATATCATGAATTTTCGACGAGGGTAAATTAGATTTTCGATACTAGGAATTAATCGAGCCTAATGCGGATTATCGAGTCGATCGTATAAATGAAACATTTACAATTATCCATGTCGAGTGAAAATCCCAGGAACTGATCGTAACAAAAATTATTCAGAAAATATTAAAAAAAAAAAAAAAATACGACGCAGCGAATTTTTACGAGATTTTTCGAAAATTCAAAAATCCACCCTTTCCGTGCCCCCATAAAAATTGTATAAATTTTTTATTTCCATTTTTTCACTCGCCTTGTTGACATAGGTTCAAAAAAGCCTTTATATCCACACTGCGAATAGATAACCCTAAAAAAATAAAGACTCAACCCTAAAACACTGTACCCGTAAAATAAATGGCTAGACTTTACTTTCGGGGTTAAAAAATGGGTATAACCGAAAAAGTTTATAATCCCGCGAATACACCATAAATTTAAAAATGCGTAACTACAGGATTACCTATTCCTAAAAAAAAAAAGAGAGAGAGGGGGGGAGTCGCACGTATTTCATAATAAAAATGTCTGAAACATTTCGTAGGATACGAAGGGATAACGCGCAATGCCAAATCGCGTAATGGACTCAGCGTGGAGCATGATAAAAAAAAATATCCAACATATATCATATTGTTGGATCAGAAATAAAGTGCAAAAATGTATAAATCCAAAATTTCATTACAATACATTCATATTTTCTCTGATGATATAATTTCACTGAGTAGTTTTGGGACACCCTGTATATCCGCATGTGCTCAATGTTGCATGACTATGCCGTCTAGCTTTCCCTGTTCACCTGGTACACGTAAAAAAAAAATCTGCAATCCCGGAATCACATGTAGCATACAACCTTTTACTCTCCGCGTTGCTTTTACCGGCTTAATAAAGTACACTATAGACTCCGTGTTATTATTTCCGGCCGCGGGGCTTCGGATTGCGGTGGGAAGCGTAGCCACGACATTTTGTCCCAAAGTAGATTACAATGGGATGCGGAAATTTCATGTTTCCGTACAAAGTTAGACAATAGATCCAATTTCACAGTGACCCTAGTCCGTAATATATATATATATATATGTCCACGGGATACTTTCGGGACCCGAAACATTAAGAGGTCAAAGCTGCAAGCTAATGGTTTTTTTTTTTTTTTTAAACTAATACCTTGGGGTGTGACAGTATTGGAATTCTAAGCTAAACTAACCTAAACTAACAATATAAACAATTTTATTAAAAATAAAAAAAAATTAAACAAATTCGGTGTGAGAGTCACCCTTATGGGCCTCAAAACAGTGATTACGCTGGAAAAACTTTGAGGTCGGACCCCAAAACAGCCATAAGACCTCGAATAGGCGTGTTCGTAAAAGAAATCGACTCCAAAGTATGCGATAGCCAAATCTATTCAAACGCGTATGTATAAATATATGAAAAGGAGAGGTTCAAAGTATATTTAATATACTAAAATATTTGTTACACTAAAATCACTCTGCTCCGTTATATCCGAAACAGAATATAATTGTATTCACACTTGGTACTATTACTTACACACTAATGATTAAAATAAAGCACAGCTAATACAGTGGTTAATGGGGCTAAGATAAAAATGGTCAATTATACAAAATGAATGATAAAGGAGAATTTTTATTTTTATAAAAAAAAAATTAAAATATGGAAAAAATTTTACATGGTAAAGATTGCATGTAAAATTTCATGTAAACTCTGAATTAACGCTAGACGTTTATTAGGTATAGTATCGTATATAGTATACCTTGCAGAACTTCGTATTACGTAACGTAGTACTCGACATAACATTGGATATACATATATAGATATATATCGTCAGCCATACAGTATCCAGTATGAGGTCGTCTGTACTGTTAACTGTAAAGCATTAGTACAGCTTTTGTTACAGTGTGTAACTATACGAGCTTCTATATACAGACGGTTCAAGTGTCATTGGTGTGTTCCAACGAATCTTGATAGACACAATAATATCTGGTTGAAAATGTGGCTGATCAATTTTCAAAATTGCTAGATGTTTCGAATTAGAGATTCTAGAAAGAATATAACTGTGAATAGATAAGAATTTGAGATCGAGATGAAATTTAAAAAAAAATTGATGAACTTGATAAAAAACGTGACTAATGGAATTTTTTTTAATGATTTTTGCTTCTTCGATTTATTTTGACGTATTTGATCTGCATGAACGTGCTTACTGTGGCGGCGAGAAGTGTCGCGCAGATCTGAAAAGGGCAAATCAAACGTTTCTAACTCGAGCCGTTTAATTTGCCGAAATTGGAATTCTGTTTGGTTGGTTATTTCATGGGATTGGCGATTCTTGGAAAGAAGAATTATACGTTGATGTCAGGAAATTTAAGCTTCATTGCCCTAACGCTTCAACTGTACGTTCTTTGAAGAAAAGACGGGGCGGTATATCGTTGACGAGATTGTCGTCGCTGAGTCTTTGTATGAATAAAAAATGATTTACCTTTTATTCGTATTATAGAAACCGCTTTTATATACGAAACATTCAATTTTGATGTTCTCTTATAACGAGAATGCCATATACAGTAAGTTTACTCTTCGATATAAAAAACCCGTGGACTGTGTTACCTGAAAAAAGTTCTTGTAATATTATTGGAAATGTGTATTATAATTTTATCGGTTTGAAATAAACGAAATTTGCGCTCTTGACCCAACGGCTGCTTGGAGTACCAAAAAGTCCCGAGTTGCGGCGTAACATAAGGCGTAACATAACCGTGAGGCTACCAACATCGCGTAGGTAGAGTCGGCCAAGAATTCAACAAGTCCAAGAAATATCGTCAAGTTCCTAAGTGAAACACAGAAACGGCGTGAGAGGGTCAAAAACTGCGACGAGTCAGCCGTTTGAAAAGCATAGAAGGAAGCCATGGGTCAGTAGGCCTGCGGAAAATTCCACGAGACGGAATTTGAAATGTAGACGCATCTACATTTCAATCTAGCCACTTCGCATAATCTGTCAAAAAGCAAAACTGCCAAATATTATACGGTCAGTAAAAAATATTCCACTTAAAAAAAATACCATAAGCGCGACGTCGTAACGTACCGTCAAGAATAAAATAAGAAAAATAAACATACCTCGTTACCAAGTTCAGTCTCGAAGTCGCGAAAAAGTTAATGCAGTGCAGTAATTTTTTTTCAAACCTATCTACACACCGATCCACAATAAATAGTCACCCCGTAAAGCCCGTAAAAACCAGAGTGTCTCTCACCTGCGTACTGTATGCACTATTCCATTTGTCAATAACACAGGTAATGCGTCCAATGCATAACGGTATAATGGCGCCCGGTTTACGACGACGTAAGCTTAATTCACAGGCAGCTAATGACTTCCCTTGATCATACAGCTGACTAATGCAGTTAATTACTCGACTGCAGATCGTTCGCCGAACGCGATCTGCGCACCTGGGACACACAAAGTCTGTGCACCTAATTGGGCCAATCGGTAGAAGCTAGTCGTAACGTGGAAAAATAAAATGGCTGTGGAAACGTTATACTCGAGTGAGTACATAAACAGTCGTTTATAATTTTTCTAAAAGATCTTCACCGCTTCTATCGCGTGTCGAACAATCAATCAATCAGACGGACCACAATGCTCTTATTGTAATGTCACGGATAATCAGAAACCCCGCTACGTACGTAAACGCCGTGATCGAATTTCAGCCGCGCTGGCTTGATGGAACGACCGGGGATTTCGTCGACATTGTGTAGGTGGCGCGGCAGACTGTAGTACGTAAACAGGAGGAAGCCAAGCCGAGTTGCTAGGCTGTGGTGGGGATAGGGATCGGAGCTATTGCAACGAGGACACTCGGCGTCTCGACACTGCCGCACTTAAGTCGATCCAACAACAAGGAACGTCAATGGCGTCTGGAGAGCGTCCTTCGTGATGCGAACGACAAGCAGGGCAACATTTGATTAATTTGAAGCAATCGGTTGCGCAATGCAGGCTGGCCAACGGAAAGGAACAAAAAGGAATAAAGAAAAAGTGCTTTGGTCGGATGGGTATCAGCTGTATAGAGGTAACGTAGAGGTCACTGGAGTAGGAGGTTTGTGGGGATGCTAGTGGAATACAATAGAGAAAAATAATGTAGGGGCGAATTACGCCATTCACGATGGTCGCGTGACGATATCTCGTTAGGAGAGAAGGGGGAAAATAAAATAGGTAGAACGTACATAGCCAGGGTGAGGCAGTGAAGTAAAAAGTGTTGAAGAACCCTCGAGTGAGTATGGCTTCCTTCTCGCTACATTAACTGGCTTTGTCGTAGATTCTGGTTACGTCGAACGACTGATATTTGGGTATTTAGTATTTTTTCGGAGATATTTATCACGTTCTCGAGTCAATCCGATGCCGTGAATTTACATGACGCGACCTTAGATTTTTTTGCCGGCAGACCCATCAGCCGTTTCTTCTCGCGCTTGGGTTGGCAGGAAAGACGACGTCGGTCTGACAAGACTGATTTACATTTGACTAAGACTCAGGCTTCGGGAACGTCGAGAGGGAAATATCTGGGAATCTTTGAAATATGGGGGAAAAAATATGTATTCGCGTTACTGGATATGCTTGGTGTGGAGAAGTAAGACAGGGGAGGGTGAATTCGCTGCGCGGCCATATTGAATTTTTAATATTTCATAGTTACGCTCGACGGGGTCTTGAGTCGGATTTTTAGGAAAATTTTAATATTCCCTTTGTCCTGATTTTGCTTTGCATCTTGTATTAATTATATTGGATATTAGGTTGGATACAAATGCCTTTTATTTTTTTTTAATACTTCCTTCTATGTATTACCATCACGAGTGTCGATTCTGTTTTTCGATATACTGCAACAATTTTTTAAATGCAAATTTCCTTTAAAATTAGTTTAACGTGCAATAGTGAATACTTGGAGCATAGGGGGAGGTAACGACGGGAATTATACTTTGGTTAATTTCATCTTGAACTGTACCAACTTTTATTTTGAACACCGCGTAGACCTAAAAAAAAAACTGTCTTGCGTCCATTCTCATTTCCCTACCTAATTTCGCATATCTTTCCATTCCAAAACTTCTTCGCCCAAAGTTTAAGAACTCCGTTGTTTCTTTCCTCTTACCCCCAATGAATTAGTCTCCAGCTCGCATTTCGAGCACATAAAAGAAAATGACAATTCCCTTCCAGAAAGGGCCTCACTGAAATAAATACGATAGGGCCCAATTTCCCTCTCTTCTTTTTCATCCCCTTCCTTTTCTTCCCTCTTTTTCCATGCTTCTTCCCCCCCCCCCCCCCCAACATTTTTTATCCTTTCCTCTATTTCTTTTTTCTATTTCTTCTCCTACTTCCGTGTCCACCCCCCCACCCACAGAATTACCTTCCCCTCAAATTTTTCATCTCTCAACCTTCAGTATCTTTTTCTTCTTCTTTGACGTCTTTCTCGCTCTCGCCCACCCGGACGAAGGTTTATTAATTAAAAACGTGCAGTACCAATGGGTTCATGAATTTTAATAAGAATCCCTGTGAAGCAATTACCTTCCGTGCTTGCTAATTATAATTAATGCATACTGTTCATCCGAAGTTAACATTTGTAGTCTATAAGTCTCGTTGTCACACGGTATAGCATAAAGGGTGTATTATTATTAGGTATCTGACTCTATGCAGTTACGATACCAGCTGCAGTCGTGCGACTTGGACATGTTTTCACGTGCGACCTCAAGCCCCATGGCGCAGTATGGTGGTCCAGACATTCGTCTTCGGTATTCTGTCTGGAGCAGTTAGTTATTGTGCCTGAATTGTGCAAGTAATTTGTATCATACTAGCTAATTGCTTTCTATGAAGTTCAATTGTTTCCCTATATATACGGTAGACGGGAGCGAAAGTTTCGTTGGCTGAAGTTGGACTTTAGAGAAAGTTCGATAATTTTATCTTCGACAAAGTGCGTAGAAGATTCTCGGAAATAAAGTGAATAAACGGTAAATTGATACAGACCTATGATAAAAATAATAGGTAATTAATGAAAGAAATGTTTTTTTTTCTTTTTTTTAATATCTGCCAACCAATACCCTAGAAAGAACTTACTGTACCGTTATTATTATTCCTCTCGAACTTCACTCCTCATTCATATTTTTCATTTCTCTTAAAGCTTCGGCAATCTCTAACAAAATCCCCAAAGACGCGAATCCACCTACACTACGTACGTCGTTGCACACATTTTTTTCCATACACTCGATACGTAAAACTCTGGAGACTCTTACGAATATTTTCCAAAGAATGCGAGAACTCGTACTTTTCTCTTTGGGATAAGAAAAAGAAAAAAAAAAAAAATTCCGGAATCACAAAAACGAACTTTGTTCGGTTCCAAAGTCTAGCTTTACTTCCCGTTTCTTCTTCGTACCACATATATATGTATATATATTCTTCTTTACTTCCAGCGTCCTGGACGTAATGCCTTTCCGGGAAAACATCGGCCCGGACAAACTTTCCTCCATGCAAGTTCCTTTTCGTGGCGAGGAACTTCCAACAGAGTCGGGCGGACGCTTACGACGAATTAAGACGCCCGGTTCCTTTGGGTCCTCTTGTGTACAGACCTTTACCCGTCTTGTCCGTCCAAACGCAAACGGTCTTAACCGAGCATTACGTTTCAGGTATATTCGTGAATTCACCTCAAGGAGAAAACTTGTGCTCGTATGCGGTCCCAACGGTTAAATCCCTATACAAGAGTAGAGAGCGAGGTGGAAGCCATTTGCGGCGGTTGTAGCAGCGCTCTGTTAATGCCAGCAGCAGCAGCAGTGCCAGTCGTGCCTAGTATCACTGGTAAGAGTAGTAGCGACAATAGTAGTAAGCAGTACTAATGCCGGTAGTACAGGGAAGCAATGGAATTTCAGTAGCGATAATAGAAATACATAACGAGAAATCCAAGAGTAGAGGGAACACAGTGTATAAACGACTGATAAGTCTCGGAAAGGCGACCTGATTTATTCGGCGGTCCAAGTACAATTCTTTTTTCTCTCTACTTTATCAACGCGTTCTTGCTTCGCTGAACTAACAGCGCTAAAGTGACAGATAGATAAAGGAGTACGTGTAATAAATGTAAAATTAACCGAACAGTTATAAATCTTAGGGCGAAGGAGATACGAGATTTTATTTCTCGAACGAACGAAATTTTGAACGCAAGAACGAAAATTTGTATGAGGATTTATTATTGTGCCTGCGAGTCTGATGAATGTGCTAGGGCGCCATCTTGTCGAAATTGTTATTACTAATAAAATTGACGTCGAAAAAATATTGCACAAGCCGATCACTATTATATTTAATTTCTTCACGTATATTATCTAGTTCTCCATAAGTGGCTCTAACACACTTTTTACCGTCGGTAACGTAACGACTGTCAACGTGTACTTACGAAGTTGGTTATAGGTTTCTAATTTTGATTTTAAATATACATATACTTAGCTTATATTTTGGGTTAAGATTGTCTGACATCGGTATCTTTGGTATAAAGGTATTTCTCAAGTTTTCATGTGCTTGTCCGAGAGTTAAACAAATTTCTTGATCAAACGTCGAACTCTGTAGTATCCTCCATCGCCATTAGTGGCACGAATTTGCATAACACGTCGAAAACAATTTTTCAAGGCAACAGCCTCAAACGGCAGAACGGCATTGATTCCCGTGGATTTATGTGAAAACAAAAAAACTATGCGCAAGAAAAGTTGAGAGTCAGCGCTACACGTGTTGGACTGTCAGGCTGCAAACCGAATTTCGTGGAAGTGATGGAGGCGAAGACATAACATGGCAGAGGTGGGGATGACGGTGCGAGAGTCTTGGGCCGACACGGGCGAGCTGAGGCTTTCAGTGCCTTCACGGCCGCAGGAGGTGTCAGGTCGGTATTTTCGTTTCGCGCCGAGAGATGCCGTCAAATATTTACCGACTGAGCGAGCTGAATAGCCATGACAATCGGAAGTCATGCTGGATCGTTATTCACTCGAAGGTCTACGACGTTACGAAATATGTGGACGAGGTAAGTTCTGGCATATCTCCTCCCTCATTGAAGGAGGCAGCCACAAGGAAAGGAAGGAAAAACGGGGTATGTCACGTACACGCGAGACGCGGGATTTTAGGTTAGGATTTTCTTAGCTCGCCCACTTACCAAGCCTACGGGTTGCCATGTGGTTATTATCGTGAATGCCATTGTGTTGCGCAACGTACGTCAGCGTTAGAGAACCCACGGGAAAGTTGTTCTCATTGCCAGCGTGATACGATTGCGAAAGAAGATAGGAGTATAATCATTTCGAGGAAGGAGGTCAAGGGTCACGATACCAAGATCCAAGAGAATCATGTTTCAGGAAAAAGCTTTGAGTCTGCCATAGCGACAAACGATTCTTTCGATAATTCATGGGGCTGTCAACTGTTTTCTTCGATACTAAAAGAGTCAAGGGTCGCTTGTGTCGGTCGAGGGGGTGGTCGGGAGGAGGAAAGGTAGTCGAATGGGACACGCGTGGATCCCCTCTGGAAATCCGTACAGAAAGGGCAACAGTGATAGACGAGGTTTACAAGGTGAACGTCAGGCACGTAGGATTCGGTCGCGATAAATTGCCAGAAGATAAAAAGTTTTACGAGAAATATCAAACGCCAGCAAGGAGAATGCGAATTGCATAGTTGTGAAAACTATTTAATTAGATAAATTTTTATTGGCAGCATCCTGGCGGTCCGGCGGAGATTCTGAACGTGGCTGGTAAAGATGCCACTGAGGAATTCGAAGAGGTTGGCCATTCCGACGAAGCCAGAAATATTCTGACGAGGATGCTGATTGGGACACTACATCCAGTAATTTGAAAGCCGATATTCAATTCAGAGCATCGCGCGATACCGTCGCGGCCGCAGGCGACAGAATGTCAATGAAGATGAAGAAGCAAATGGGAATTTCTTTTTTCTTTCTAGGATGACGTCGCGGCGATTGGCAGGGAGAGGCGAAACGAAAGGCGTGAATTTTGGTTCAAGTAAGGAAATCTACTTTTTGAATTGTATACCTTGCAATTGTTGTTACACAAGTTGCAGTTATATAAAGACAAATTTATCCTTGGTAGCAGTGATTTTTTTTGGAATCAAATTAAGTTTCAATTGATTTTCGTTATGGTAGAAAATATCGATTCTCATTCTAATGTAACCATTTTTTTTTCTTTTTCTTTAGGGTTGCAGCAATATCCGTTGTACCTATAGCTGTCGGTGTGGTGACAGCAGTGATACTGTGGAGAGGAAAATGAAATACGTTTTTTTCGAAAAATACAGGACAAATACATATATATAAATCTATCACGCATTTATATTTTTGCATCATTGCAAGTGATGCTGTAGGTTTTTCGGGAAAGCGAAAACCGTGCTAATGTTTTTTTTTTTGGAAAAATTCAAAAAAGCCAGCCATATGTATGCACGTGCGCACAAGCTAAATTCGAGTAACGTGAATGTTCAGTCTTCATTTCCTTGATCAAATGTTTTCTATAAGAATCAGGATTATTTGTATAAAGTCAGTATTATTCAAATTGTTTTCCAAGTACATTACCAGAATCACGTTGAAATGTGTAACACGATAATAACCTATTTTCATTAATTACTATTAGCGCTGACTGTCGTGCCAATGTCCAATTACATTTATAAAATCTAAATGAGTTTCTGAATAAATGACAGACCGTATGTCACCATAAATAAGAAACACATACACCATGTATATTGCTAGAGTTATTAAAATTTATGTACAAGGAAAAAAGTTATTTACAATGTAAATGTCAATAAGTGACAATACATTGTAGCAAATTTATCAAAGAAACAAGTCAACTCATTTTAAAACTTCAATAAGTTTTGCAAATTCTCCACTGTGTGTCAGTTTGATGCCGAAAAAAAATTCTTTTTAATATTACTTCAATAACAACCGAAGAGACCATTAGGTTATCGCATGTCTGTGCTCTCTCATATCTGTACTGCATAAATTAACAAAAACGCGACAGAGAGAGCCAAGGCTGATTTACATGTTATCCATCGTACGGAATTTCATTTCCAATAAATAGAAGTGCCACCCAGACCAAATTGCACAAAACCACAGCATACAAAAACAGCGTGTCTTTTTTTTTTTGCAAATTTCTATGGAGCTACGTATAACGAAAGTTGCATAATAATCGCGATTCGACCTTGATCTCTCCAGTGCCAATCGTGCACAAAATTGTCAAAGCCGTCGCTCGCTGCTGCTACGCAATCCCTGATTCTTTCTCAAGGACGGGAAACGCGAACGCGCACTGAATGCGCTTCGAAAGGTCGGGTCAAAGTGGCAAATTGCGGCATCAATTTTCAGCTGGAGAAATGCCGCCAATTCATTCTCGTTTGTACAAAGCCGTCGCCGTTCGCAGAAACGAAGTAAGAGGAACGTCGGATATTTATCAATTTTTCTTGACTGCCACGTACGCCGACGGTAAGTAAACAAATAAAAAGCTTTACAGCGTACGAACTATACAGAAATACCACAGAACGTAGTACAGTCGATGACGGAAAACCAATGACAAATATCCTACACAAATGTTTATCAATCTATTTAATTAATGTTTGGCTGACTAGCATAACGTCATTAATAACTTATCGATATGTTGATCCATCCATTGTTGTCCCTCCAATACCATTTTATCCACTGTACTCTTCCGCCCTGTATATTCCAGTATTAAGGTTATAAAATATTCCGATGAATGCACCCGTGTGTTTCCATGTAACCAGGGGCAACGCCAAATAACAGATAGCGAGTATCCCTCTGGCGGGAGAAACCGTAAACCGTATTACACTAGGTATACCTTTGTCATCGGACGCTTTCGCTATCTCTCTGTCTATCCAACGCTTTTTTTTCCTACCCCCTATTACCGTCTTTTTAGTGTTTTTCTTCTCCTGTCTTTTACCCTCTCTCTCTCTCTCTCTCTCTCTCTCTCTCTCTCTCTTACTGTCCACCCGGTCTCTTGTCTCCTGCTCCTGGACGCTCGCTGGCTTGGAAAACTGTTTTCGTTTCGTGCCGTCGCGAAAATTCAATTAAATGGCAGACGCTGTCTACTGTGCAACCCCGTTGACCGCTCTCGTCTCACGCCCGACCTGGCACAAACCATCCGTTTGATATAGGTACTAGAATTTAATTGAGACACCTACCGCCAGGGGCGCCCTGGTCGATTCTACGGCTTCTGGTAAATCTGTTATTGGACATTATCTTTGATATCAAGGATAAAAGTGTTACACAGATTTTTATTGAATTTAGGGAAAAACCTTTTTTTTTTTTCCCTAAAGTACAAATATAATGCAAATTCGCAGGGGTATTCCCCGCGAGATTTTTACTGATACAGTAGGTGTGAAAAAGACTGCGAGTTACTTTTTAAATTGAAGAAAGGGTCTCTACCCTCTCACCCAATCAGGATCACCTTGAAATCCGTCCAACCTCTCTACCTCGCGCCTTCTACGTCTTTTCATGAAAAGGTCGGTATACGAGCGGGCATCGGTTAGCATAATGCTCGTGTCAGACGCAGGGTCTCAGGCATAATTTACCAAACGTTCCTGGCACATTGCCCCACTTCCAACCAGGAAGTTTCGCGACGGCTTTAAAGGGAGCCTCTTATCACGCCCGGCAAACTTATAATTCGAGATTCGAAATCTGAGAAGTTCGTGGCGAGTCGGCGAGGTCGGAAATCTACATCGTTTTTTTCTTTTCTTTGACACAGCCTAGATCGATTAGTACGAGTCAGTGTAACTAGATGGCACCGTAAATCTAATGAATATTGAAGCCACTTGGAATTGATAAAATCTACAGTAGAGAGGAAACCAACAGTTATTTTAAACCTCTAACAAGATCCTTATAGATATATTCGAACAGTGTGTATCGGATATACGTGACTAGACCTAACCTCAAATTTTCGGCCATACTTAAACTAATGAGGTTATACAATCAAACCAGCATGCATCAACCAGATGCTAATAGGTATACCATGGGTATACCAATGCTCTGTGCTGACCTCTCTGTTGGTATTGCTCGTACTAATGCCGGGAACCCCCTTTTCTTGTATTCAAATTTATTCATAAACTACACCTAAAGCCGAAATGACGTCTTACATGTAAATGCTCATGGACTGAAAATTGCGATACAATTCACCGTGTCAAACGGGTGACTTACAGCTTTGACGTAACTTGCGAAATATTTAAAAAAAAAATTTTTTCAATCCGAAATGAAAATTCAAAAATTTCAATTACGTCGTGCACTTGGAACTCAACTTAAAATTTTTTCACCATTTTTGTCTCTCCGCTTTAACCCCTTGACATGCAGACAAAAAGTCGAAGTCTACAATGGTACATGAAATGAATGACGTCTCCGAGACGTCATCGTATGTCAAAGGGTTAAGAGCGTCGATTCTCTTCAACCTGTCACTTCTTAAGTCCCGTCACGACGTAAAGGTGTAAATAAAATATTTCCTTGTGAACGCTTAAACGTTGACATTGATTTGCGAAGTGGGTCAAGAGGCTTTAAGGAAATAGGGAATTAATATTTTTATGTAAAAAAAAAAAAAATAGACAAATTAAGTAAAAGCGACGGTATTAAGATGTCGTGAATAAATTTCGAATAGATAAAAAAATCGATGTTTATATTATTACTGACTTTCATTTTTTTATTAAGCAATTTCACGTTTCGAATTAATATCAAACTTTAATTGATCATTATGATCCTAAGGTAACAAATACGTAACTTTAGTGACCGCTTTCACGTTTTCGCATTCTCGACTATAAAACTGGACAGCATACCGGATCGAATGTGAAAGTCCGATCGGAACGATCTGAAATGGATTTTACCGGAAACCGGAAGTTACGCAACGTCTTTTTTTTTTTTTTCGTCTACACAAAACGCATATAAGACTTCAAGTTATAAAGCCACTCCGTTCTACACGCTACTAACGGGTAACACGAATCCCCGACGGTCGTGATAATTTTCTCCATCACGATTTCAATAAAATTCTATTACAGACTTTCATTCGACAAACGTTCACGTGTCCTGCGAACCGAAACAGGATCTCGTGCGTCCTTGCATTTTTCTTCTGCCACAAGTTAAGGACGGTGAAAATTGCGCCTGACGCAAGAGTGATTTGTAATTTTTGTTTCAATCTACTTCAAGTTCGATATAAAAAAAAAAATTTTGTAAGTTACCATTTAACCACGTAAAAAAATTCCTGCTCCGTTATCGCACAGTAAAATTATCCCGAGTAGCCTTATGCATAAGTAAAGCGTCACTGTCGGATGCATTAAAGTTTCTCGAAACGGGCAAATTACGTCTGACAATAAGAACAAAGACATTCTCTCGTACGAAAAGAAAGACAAGGAAGAAAAACGTACATTAGAGATAATCGAATTTTGACGGTTCTCAAGAGTCTGTGAGGGCCCGGGATATTCTCGGCGGTGTCACCGGAATCTGACAGGTACGTCAAAAGTCAGCGAACCACGTGTTCGACGGGAAAAGTAGAAAAGTCACACTCGTGGTCAGACCAAACAGAGCACGTAGTCGCGGGCAACGCGGTTCTGGCGCGACGCCAGAAATACTCGTCGGAGTTACGGCACACCCGGTATGCACTACTCGGGACCCATCTCGGCCAGTACGGCGGTAATCGTGGAAATGACTTGAATCCCAAGCAGAATACTGATGACAGTTTACCGATCGATAGGGTCCCGTAAGGACTTTTCGCGGAACTGAGAATATTCCATATCCATTGAGGATCATCCTACTTCCTCAAGAATCCTTCAAGTCCTTCTCGTTCGTCTCCACGTTCCATTTCGATTTCTTCGAGGACTTTTTATTAGGGTCGGTTGACTCTTATACCCATAATAAAGGGGAGCATCCTCGGCTGAGACGAATAAAAGTTTGTTAAATACGAAAAAAAAAAAAAAAATTTTTTTTACAAGACATGCATTACACCTTCTTTCGCTGTACGAATTAATTTTTGATGTAAAAAAATTTTTTTTTCACAAATATTATTTAATTGCCAATGCTCGTGCTTGGCAAGTCTTGCGAAAGACCTGATATTATTTCACGTCCTACGATGCATTCCGGAAGAACCCTTTTTGGCTTTTTGAATAATTTTACCTCTAGCATGCAAACGGCACTTGCCGTCCGCGAATCGGTAACTCGGATACAGGCCTTTAGGCGAAACTTTTCTTTCCCCCGAAACTTTCGCACTCGGACGAAAATTTCTTTCATTATTTTCGACTTTCGGATCTGCGTTTCTTTCGTCTTTTTCTCGGCACCGCCGTTACTGCCATCATTACCAATATCACTACTGAAAGTAGCAACTGCAGGAATGGCAACGTCTTTCTATCGGAATACAAGATCACAATGGCTTGCGTAAGATCTGTTACTGAGTACGGAAAAATATTTATTCAAAAATACATTAACCACGTGTAAGAAAAAAAAAATTTCTTCGAAAGCGAATAATAATCAGTCTCGTAAATTACCATGTGTACGTACAAGCATGAAGTTTTCATTATGCGAATTATTTTATTATGCAAAAACCAAACTGCATAAAATATCCATTAATAGCTATCTGCCTAATGATCATCCTCCGCAGCCTCTTCCTGTACCTTTATTGTACTACGGTACCCGTACCATTGTAAATGCAAGTGTTACGACGTATCCACGATATAATCGTTACGCAGGATTATTGCCAACAAGTACCAAAAACTGGCCGTGTTTTACGTTTATGGAAAAATAAATTTGCAGCAGCCGAAATATACGCGCTGACAAAACGAGATACAAGACAAAAGGAAGAATCAACTTCACGACGAATTTATTTATCGCCGAAATATCAGTCCGCTGGACAATCCTGGGCAATTCCAAAACAGCCGATTGGATCCTCGCTAATCGACCCGGAGCATTTTCATAGAAGCTACCGCGGATCGTTAAACGAAGCGAATAAACGTATCGGGCCATTGTGGAATATCGTATTCGTAATAATTGTGCATTTTTTGCCGTCAGCCTCCGAACCGAACGAGAGTCGCGATAAATGTGTCAAACGTAATTGCTGCGAGTGTTGGATAAAATAGCGGGAAAAAAATGAGTTTAAACGAGGATTTGAAAGAAAAAAAAAAAAAATTTCTTAAATTTCAAAGTCAAAGCTGACTTAGCAATTAAGATATGGGATAAATGGCAAATTGATATAATAATTGAATGTTAACAGGGTATTGTCAGGACTGAGAAATTTGGCAGATAAACTGATGTGAACGGGACTCTATGAAGATTATGGGGGAAAAAAAATGAAAATTCGGAATAATTACAAATCGTTATCCCTTCGCCTAATTGCCAGGCGGCCAACGCGAAATACTTAAACGTACAATTATTTTTCTCACGCACACAGTCGCGTTCGCAGATGCGTAATTTTTCCAGCTTCCGGACGGCACGATCCTCCCCGTTGCTTTTAGGGGGGGTCGTTAATGCTCCCTTTTGTTTGTTTTTTTTTTTCACCCCTCGGGCAACCTGCTACGACCCAGCCTCATTTTCTTTGGACGAATTACACAATTGAAATGGACCAAACGATCCAGCAGCTCGACTAAACGTCAAGCTCAAAGTGCTTGAAAAGAAATTATGACGGGTTTTCACGGTAGCTGAGAATTTTTTCACGTCGTTTTGGGGACTCGACTTAATATACACGTATACGTTACAAGTACCTTGTATCAAGTTGTAACTTTCCGCTTCGCCCTTTTACATACTGAATTTATCCATTTTTCAATATTTCAATTCAGCCACGCAAAAGATATTTTATTATTCTCTCGTTTATTTCGGACAGTCTGTATGTGGCTGATGGGAAGATTGTTTTTTTTTTATCGGCAATTTGATATTTTGATAACGAATTACACAATTGAAATGGACCAAACGATCCAGCAGCTCGACTAAACGTCATGCTCAAGGAGCTTTGAAAGAAATTATGACGGGTTTTCATGGTAGCTGAGAATTTTTTCAAATCGTTTTGGGGACTCGACTTAATATACACGTATACGTTACAAGTACCTTGTATCAAGTTGTAACTTTTCGCTTCGCCCTTTTACATACTGAATTTATCCATTTTTCAATATTTCAATTCAGCCACGCAAAAGATATTTTATTATTCTCTCGTTTATTTCGGACAGTCTGTATGTGGCTGATGGGAAGATTGTTTTTTTTATCGGCAATTCGATATTGCGTCACGATTATACGTATATAAATATGTCAGACGGCAGTTTCCAGGCCATGCGGCATTCGCAACAGCAAGCTAATGTTTTTTTTTTTTTTTTTTTTTTTTTTAAAAAGACCTTGGGACATGTAGCATTGGAATTCTAACCTAATCTAACCTAACGAACTACTTCTTAGCCCATCACAACTCGGAGTGTCGAGCATCAAAAATTTGTTGGAAAATTCGGTGTGAGTGCCTCCAAATGGCTCTGAAAGTATACGTTAACATATAGGATTTTTCCAGGTCGACCCTGGAAAATACCAAAAGTCCTCATAACTGCCAATACGCAACAAAAAGGGTCTTGGAAATCACCTTTTGAAATATTTATACCTACATGTAACACGTTAACGAAATGAAACCTATTGAAACTGACATTCGTACAATGAAATTCCTTGAGGAATAAAAGTTTCGAATGAAATTGAAAATTTTAATTATCTTAACGAAGTGACGTATTAATTTTTTGAAACGAAAGGAACGATTTCAAAAGTCGGTAAATTGCTATTTTATCGATTTTCAATATATTCGTCATTCTTTTATTGTCCACCCTGTATATTCATTTATTAGTGTCTTCGGATCGTTGATTAATAATTCTTACGTCTTTTAATTCGATATCTTTTCCCATGAAGACTAATCGATAAGCAGCTGTTACTGTGACGAATACGTCGGGTTTAAATTGATTGTAATTAAAATGACATTTGATTAATGATCGCATACCTACTGCGTCTAAATACGTACATCAATGTCCAACGAAAATCAGGTTACTTACTTTTACGAGCTACTTTACGTCACGCGTTAAATCGTTTCAAAATTCAACCAACAAATATTCCACTTTGATGTGTATACATATATTATATATATATATATATATATATATATATATATATATATATATATATAGTAAAATGTGTTTTATTAATTATTGTTGACAATTTTACACGCGAACTTAGACTCGTGGTGTTGCGCACTGTGTAATTAATAATTGCAAAATTACCTGTTGCGCTATATGTATAAATAATTTGTCAATAAAAAGCCACTCCTCCGTCTATTGTATCTTAAAAAATCTAAAAACAATAAAAAAGTTGGATTAATACATTATAATTTAATAGAGTATAAATTAATTAGAAGATAATTAATTTTTCCAACTGATATTTTAGAGACGAATTTAAAAGGATTGAAATTCCCGTGTTTCCAGTACGCGATTCCAAAATTTCACTGGCACCGGCACTGTGCATTTCAAAATGATTTAGTGACAGTGATTTTGGTACGTAGCTATTTAAAAATAATATTTAAGGAAAGGATGGTCAATGAAAAATTCTATATAAATTTTTCACAAATTATTAATTCATATAGCTATATTATTACGCAATATACCGTACTGTAGGAGACGATGATTATTATTATAATTAAATTATATTCGTATTGCGCGAAATAATTGGCAATTTTATTTTATTTATTTTTTATTGGACGTACACTGGGGAACTATTCGTCTGATTAAATTATTGGCTTAATCAGTGTATCATTATTATTCAAGTAATTAATGGCAATTGTCGTGCTTAATTGAAAGACAATTTTTTTATATTGTAAAATGGATAGCTACAAAAAAATGTGCTCAAGGCATCTTTCCACTGTATATACTTGAAAGTTTTTTAAATAGCTCATCATAATTGTCATAGGTATAGGAATTTTATTAAAATTAAAGGAACATAAAAATACGAAAGCTCTAGGATCCTTGAAATTCCAATAAAAGTCCCATTATATTTGTATCCTGTTACTTAATTCACTTCGCTGAAAAAAAGTATTTCTATTTCTATCCAAGCAGCAATTTTCTATTGAATCTTCGTAACACACGTTCTTATGCCAAAATACGTTATTTCATTTGAATGAAATATTTTTGAGACCTTAATCTAGTTTGCATGCTCCATGTGCAAAGGTCTACTTAGATTTTTTTTTTAATTTTTCGTGCATCGAATACTCAAAATAATTTATTGGAAAATTCATATCTCACAGCAAAAAGCACTTTACATTATGATATCGATTTTTTTTTCAACTCGTACAATCTGCCGTATGATAAAAATCCTTTCAAATTTTGCGCGAAAATAAACGATAGCTATATCTATAAAAAAAAAAAAAAAGCTTTTCAAACCGACGGAACATTACGCGCCTGTAAAGAAACGGCGTGTAGAGTACTAAAAAAAAAAAAAATCGTAAAAATTATTCGAAATTCAATTCTGACCTACGCGGAGAAAATTTCTATACGAAAAATACAAATGAGAATTTATATGTCTCACAGTACAGCGAGAATTCCCAAAAGTGCTCTAACTGCGTCTCTGTAGTTATTAATCTCAGTATGAAGTTGCAAGAGTACAAAAGAAAAATTGGCAAAACTACGAAGAATAGAAAATGCACCATACCTAAATAAACACTATAGCACTTCGTACGTATATCACAGTAGTAATCTGCAATACCGACTGGGCTCTCTTCATCTTTAGTAAAATCTGCAAACTTATTGCTCCCGTCTATTATAATTTATTAGTCATAGCGTGAGAGAAAGCGCGCCCGCGGTCCAGCAAAAATAAAAAGAAAAAAGCACTGGCGCAGAAATTCATAAACTTTTTATGAGAATATATATATATATATATATATATATCTGTTGATAGAAGTTTCTTCAAGTCTTATCAGAAACGTAATTTCGATGATAAACGTAAGCAAAATCTCAACGTTCGACAAATTGTTATCGAGACAGATAAAATAAATTGAAGATTACAGCCTTATAGAATTTCCATAAAATTTAACAATCATACGATACAAAATAGATATTGAAAAAAATTCACATATTTTTTTTTTTGTTTTTTTTCGAACTCCATTCTCCTCTTTCATTATTGATACCATACAAAGAAATCCATACTGAAATTCCATTACGCAACGCTCTCGAATATTGGCTCGTATTGATACCGAAGTTCTGGCGAAATATAATGAGAATACACATTTATTACTTTTTATTTGTCGTCCACCCGTTAGTAATGCGTATCTACGGAACAGTGGACTTTTACATTAAAATTAAATGTAATAATGGCTTGCAACGTTATTTTATTTTTATTTTTTTTTGAAAATACATTTTTTCGATTATTATTCCGTAATACCCATGTTGAGTGAGTATCTGTCATTTTTTTTGATCCGAGGATAAAAAATAATAGTCTTCGAGCAAAATAAAACTTTCGTTGGAAAATGGAAAATTCTAATAGAAAATGTTTTCGCGAATCACCTGCCAAGCACAGAGGAGTTTCGTGCGGCACGGTTGAATGCACGCTATGCTCATTAGCGAAAGGAATAAGTATATCCATTAGTGAAAGCAACATCCTCTACTCTTCTTTTCATTCTTTACAGGCGAATTTCACTCACGTGAGATGCGTGATATCAGAATGCGAATTTTACTCCGTTCTTGTACACTAATATATACTGTGCGTATGTATATATATATATATATATATATATATATATGCCATTTACAATAAGAGCGAAAAGAACATTCAGAGTAACTCGGGTCGTGAAATTTTCTATAGCGAGAGAGCAGGACGGAAAACAATGTGACTGGGAGAAATTATTAAAATTTTATTAAATTCCTTCGCTCATTAGGAGAATTATACAGAATTTTCTTTTCGTACACTCGCTACCTTGATTCATGTTAAAAATTTTTTTTTTCTCAATGCATACAGACAGTTTGAAAAATTAATTTCAACGTAATTTGAAAATTTATTTGCGAAAAGGGATAATAAGGACGGTCGTGTATATTAGTTCAAAAATAACGAGAATTCCGAGACAGTGTGCCTTTTTTTTTTTTTTTTTTTCATTTTTCCTTGAAATTTCTGTAAAATACGGAGATACCAGGATGCATTTATGAAGACCGTATTGACCATGGTACTTGGCGTAGGTACGTGTATCATATGAAAAATATGCATGAAACTAAAAATTCCTTGAATAACTTGGAAAATGTGCACTGATATGTATATATCTATATCAGCCTTAAATATCTCCTACGAAATTGCGTCTAGGTGAAAACATGTTAAAAATGTCATCACCAAGTCGAAGAACATCCGTGATCAAGAATGATCGCACTAATTTGACTAGTCATAGGATGACGTATCAAGCCATCGTCATATACGATAATAAAAACGTGACAGTTTTTTCGGTAATCTAAAAAAATAAATAATTTAAAAAAAAAAACAAAAAACTGGTTTCTTTCAAAAGAAAATGTTTAATAATTCGCATCACCCGCCGCTATAATAAGCTTAACGAAAGATGTATAAAAAAAAAAAAAAAAAAAATTTAATTGCAAAATTTAATTACGCAAACGTGACACTCATTAATTCCCATACTTAATAAAAATAAAAAATTTTCACCTAATATCTCACTACTTCCCCACGGCAATTTATCTCGGCTTTAATGGCGAAAAGAAAATAAATAAAAATGTTTGGTGGACACTCATTAACGTCGTACAAATCTTTCTTGTAAAGAAGTTAGAACCTTGAACGAATTTGTCTTTCGGGCGCTCGATTACGAGGCTGTAGGAGGACGAGTACACGGGGAAAGAGTTATTTGCAACGGAAAGTTTACTTCGCCAGCGGGAATTCACGATTGGGCCAGGAGTACTTAAAGAGTTCGTTAAGGACTCGAAGAAAAAAAAAAAAAAAAAAAAAAAATCAACCGAAAGAGCCACAGAGCGCAAATGAGGATGAAAACGTGCAAAGATTCAAATATAAAGATAAAAATGTAAACGAATGAAAAAAACTTGCAAAATAGCACGGACACGAACCACTTTAATCCTTGTATCCTTAGCCCAAGAAATTCTTACCCGAATATTCGCTGGCTGTCGCGATAACTAAAAATTTCGCTGATAACGTAAAGTAGCAAGATCACGTAAGATTTAAATTTCAAGAAATTCGCAAACCACACGATAACTATATCGATAAGTAAATAACGATCGTTGCGAAAAATCGTTTCCGAACGACTAATAAAGTTTCTAATATAAATAGTGAATTGCGGGTAACATAGTCGTGAACGTTAACGCGCCGATGGTTATCATTATTGTCTCTCTATTTATGAAGGGTATATCCACCCGCCTGCAGTATCATAATCGTAAACGTTATCATCCACCTAACCGTGATCCCTCGATATACCGATAGACGATCGAGACATGTTAAATTTTCGTAGGCCCCAAAGCCCAGATAAGCTCGCGATACTCGTTAATAAAATCAAGAAATTTACTCGATCTTCGCCGACGAACAATGAAATATTGCACGAAACAAACAACGAATGAATGATGAACACGCGATCAGGTAATGAATAAAAATTGAATATTTAAAAAAAAAATTTTTCAAAAATTTCCCAATATCTTTTGACCTACCGATAGGCGAATGCAATTATACGTATAACCGACGCGTATAGCTCCTATAAATTGAACTGATAATCGAGCCCAACTCACCCCTAACAACTTAACTACCCCCGAAGACAAGTGACTATGGTGATTAACAAATATATAACGGCATCCAACGGAGCCCCGTCCTTTTCGGCGAACGGAAGTAGGAACGTGGGCGCAACAGGCGGTAACAGATATTGACTTCTGGAGGACCTTCGTCGTAGAAACCACCCCCCCCCCCCCCCCCGGAGGAACACCCTCGAGCCACGAAATAACCCTCATCTCGGGAAGAGGGGATAGCGAGAGTAATAGTAGATTACCGCAACAGGCTCTTCTCTCCAGCCCTTCGCCGCGTCGCCGTAACCAGCATCCCCTTTCGACGCGACTCGATCGCCCCCGGAGAAATCGATAATTATTGTGCCAATAAAAAAAAATTATCCAAAAAATCTTTTTCTTTCAAGACCCAAAATTCGTCGACATTATTGAAAAGAAAAAAAATATACGAAATATCTATAAAGACGATTCAAGTGGTACGATAATAAAAAAAAATTGGACCTCGATATCAGATAACATATAATAACACTGAATATACCTCGAAAAAAAAATATATATATATATATATATATATGCTAGCCTCAATCATCCCTCCGAACGAATGAAAATGCAAAAATGCCCCTCCAATAAAGTTCCAAGCTATAAAATAATATCATATACCAAAGAATTGACGACTATAGGAGTAAATTGCTTTTTCCCACCATTCAATGAGCCGCCGACGTAACTTATCCAGGACTGAGCTAGGTTAGACCTGAGGTAGGTCGTGTCATTAAGATAGGTCGAGGTTCAGTCGCAAGTACAGGTTGGGTGGTTTAACAAGCCGTCGCGACGCAAGGCGACGGACCTGTTGCGGGTTCCCCAGCCCCTTATCGAACGGGCCACAGTTTTGTAGGTGGATTCACGTGACAGGGATATAACCTTCCGTAGAAGCGCTGAGGTCGTGTCAAGTGACCCAGTCCTGCGAAGAGTTCATTTTAACAGCGAAGTCATCCCTCCGCCTTCCAGCTCGACCTTAAGGTCGGATCTTCATGCGGTTATCGAGTTTCGCCAGCCGCTCGAAATCTACGT
Organism: Cephus runcator; assembly: GCA_030142495.1. Lineage (NCBI taxonomy): Eukaryota > Metazoa > Arthropoda > Insecta > Hymenoptera > Cephidae > Cephus > Cephus runcator. The sequence goes on along the minus strand of JARQTC010000102.1, from coordinate 621,202 downwards.
CGCTCCCGTGCAATTTGCGGCTTGCTTTGGGATTTTCGCTTTTGTCCTATGAAGATTCACCTTTTGACCCCGGCGTCTTTGACTATCCCAAACACGTTTGTTCTTCAGTCCTTGGACAATCCATTCAAGGATCCTCGTCCCCCCTCCTTTCCCACATTCTCCTTTTATCTCAGCCTTAACTGACTCGGACCAAAGTACCTGCCAAAATTAACACCCGGTATATACACGACGGGTAACTAATTAATGGCAAGGATGATCGCGAGACGCAGAAAGAGCGAGCGAGAGAGAGGGGGGGGGGGGGGGGAGAGAGAGAGAACAAAATACTAGAAGGTAATTATGAAACGTCAAATATGCTAATACAATGCAAGAATAAGGAAAGGTCTCTGCATTACCGACCGAACTAGCGAAAAAGGACAGAGCATCGGATACGTCTGCGATATATACGGAGACGCAAAAGTAAGATAGGTAAAGGGCACTTTTTAGGTGGCCGTGCGGACCTAAGTCTATACGTATAATAAATTTCATCGGCATACACGTGGGACAATAGATTCGCCGCTCTGCCGTGATAATATAAAACCTTTACCCATCGAGCGCGTCGCTTTAGCCGCCCTTTTCCTATCCGCGAGACCTTAATGCGACACCGTGAAATTAAATAAAGTGCCCTTTAACTCAGAGCTTGGGACCCTTATAAATTACCAAAATATTTTCCCCGTTGCGCTGCCGAGTTTTCAAGGAGCGACGGGAACGATCTTGCCAAGGACCTTTCGCGCTTCTCCCATTAAAGAGCTCTGTGTAATATATACATATATACATATATAGATATATATATATATATATATATATATATATAGAACATGCCACACGCTATAAAGCATACGGTCTATGTATTTTGTTCGGTCTGTACAGTGTACAAGGGGTGTGTACAGTGTATACTGGGTGAGTATCCTTGTTGTCACGCATCCCTACTTCTTAAGGCTCCGTACACACCTGAGCTGTTCCCAGGACTACTTGTGCCTCGGCGAGGCTCGGCTGGGATCGTTTAAAATAGGAGATACGGCAGTTCTCTGTAATAAATAAACTGAAGCCCCCGAAGCAATGGTTTGGTATAACCAACCTAACCTCACTCCTCTGACACGGAGACCCGAGGATCTTTTACGTATCCTGGCTGTGAGCTCGACTTCGAGATATTTTCAATTTATTGAGGTTATGGAAATTCGATTTTTGAAATTGACGAGTGCGCCGTTTTACGTGGGTCGAGGGGGGGGGGGGGGGGGGATTATCGTGTGTGCATATATGGGACACACATATGGGGGGTTGGACATGTTGCGTAAGGTGGTTTTGTATATTCGTATTATTTTCTTATGATTATTTCTCGATATTCTCTTTTGATGTCACACTTGGCTTTTCTCCCTTACGATCTTCCGTAAGAGGGAAATTCGAATCGTTTTGAAAAATGTGATTTTTGCGATATTATAAAAATAATGACATTTTTATTCGGATACGTTGGAAAATCTCTTTTTTTTTTTTCATTTTTTTTTACCCAAGATATGCTTTCGGACGATAATAAAATTAAGTTGGAACGTAGAAAATTTTTTTGGAATTTTCGTTTTTCCTTTTAATTTGGTCAAAAAAAAAAAGTATTTTACACAAATATCCAATTTTGTAAATCTACGGTGTATGGGATGAAATTCTGAAAAAAAAAAAAAAATGGCCTTTTCACCATTACGAGACTCTCGCGTGACTACGCGAAATAGCATGTTTGCGAGCCATTGGCCCGTGGATCCAGTATTTTACACTTTGTCCATTATGTAATAGTGTATTCGACCTTAATAAAAATTTAAATGACCCGCCCGAAAAAGGAAAACGGACTTCCGCGATATTATTCATTTGTGTTTCAGAATGTCGGACCAGATCGTACTATCTTCGTATTATCTCGCGAGCAGCCGAAATATGAACATATAAATTATCTCGTGGCAACGTTTATTTCGCGTTACTCCTTTTATTCCTTGATAAGATATCATTTTTCAGGACGATAAACATGCATACGGAGTTCCTGCGGCAACAGTGAGAAATAACGTTAAAAACTCGTAAATAATGTACCCTTGGTACCGATACCTTGCGAATTTGTAAAATATACGTTAGCGAAAAAAAAGTGATAAGTGATAACCGATAACGCGAACGATTGCGTTTGCTATAATAATTAATTTTGAAAAGCATAAAATATGTTTAACGGTAAAATTTAACGGCAAAACATTTTTTTTTTTTTCATAAAAACTATAATTCCATCAATTTCGTGCAAACCCCTGCATTAAGGATATCTCGTATCAGTGCAAATATGCACTACTTTTTTCGCATATATATATAATATATCTGTCCTCGAATTTTTCCATTTCCAAAAAAAATTGCACTCAGGAGATTCGCCGGTGAATTTCCTATGCATTTTGCGTTGCGGAAATAATGCACGAATACGTGAGTGGTTTTCATAGCAAAAAGGGGAAAAAAACATGAATCGAGCAAATTTCAGTTGATTGAAATGATTTCATTCGGTTACCAGTAATGACTTTAAACCGACTGGTATTATTTTTGGATAACTCTACGCATTTAAGAGTTAAAACTAAGATTTCGCATATTTTTGGAAAAACATTTTTTTTTGCGATCTTGTTCCTTTCCTGCATTTACCGTTTTGTCATATTTTACTGTAATCGACTTTCCGTGATGCGCGCGAAGTCAGCAGATCAACTTTCAACAAATCACAAATAAATGGGAGTTTTCAAAAAAAAAAAATGCTAACTTCGCGTCCAGCGGTGACTCTATGAGGACCAGCATCGCATATGCTGGAATCCATGAGGATGCTACGGGAAGTTAGCAGATCATCTTTTCAACCTTGATTTTTTTGGCGTAAAATCGCGAAAATTATTACTGAAATGCATCAGGAACTACGGAACTCAGTTGCACGGGAAAAGATCTCCAATTTATTTGTGATATTCTAGAAGTTGATCGCTTCGTCTGAATGCGTTGAAAAAAAAATTCGTCGAGGATGATTTTTCAAAAATTAGTAAAAAAAATTCTATTGTTTCAGTCAAAACACCGTGTATAAGGTTTTACCGGAAAGCATCAAGCTGTAAATACATTTTCCGATATATTTGTTACCGCACTTTTCGCAATACCTAAGAAAACTTTTTGCACGATGATAAATATTATTGATACTTATTGTTAGTTCAAGATACAAGGAAGTTGCCCGAGCACTGAGAACGGATAAAGAAGAAAACTTGATTTTTCGCAAGAAGATAGTTATTAAATACAGCTATAATACGTAATACAATAGGTATTATATATAATAGTATAAATATCTTTCTCTGTATCAATTTTTTTTTTTAATATTTCAACGAAAAAAATTAATAATTTTATAAAATTACATCATGAAAAATCATCAACAATAAACAAAATTCTGTCTTGCATAAACAATTTATTCAATCATTCTCATCACTGAGCTTAATTTCTGAACCAAAAGAATTCAATTGAAGCCTAATCACGATTGGCTTTGAAGAAAAGGAAAAAACAAAATCTGCAAATCTTTTATCGCGTCGACAAAACATTTATTTAGATCGCACAAAAATAAATAAAAAAATGTTACTCAATCCGCGCTACATTTTCAGTGCCAGTTGCAGATGCGATTTTTACCAATAACACAGACTTTAATATACCCTGCGGAAAAACGTCATATTCCAGGAAAAAAAAAATACATATATTCTCATCTAAAATCCTTGAATCCTATCAACACAGATTAAACCCCTCGAATGGAACTCGCAACTTACATAATAATTTGCATAAGAAACTTAATCGATCCCGTCATTAACCAGCATCCAACGAGATTACCAACGGGAAAATATATTCAGCGGAAATTGACATCATAAGGATAAAAATCAAATAAATGCAAAGGTACATTCAGTGTATAATCGATAATCAATAAAACATACTCAGTGACCATAAAATACCCGCAAACAGAAGTAATCGAAAGAGCATCCTAAATCACCACGAGAACGCCAAAATTTTTAAAAATTTTCAATAATTTCTTTGCATATACAAAATTTCCAAAAAAAAACCTTATTCTTGTAAAGTTAAAGAAAAATTCTCCTAAAATCCAATAGGAACAACCGGACGGGAAGTTGAATAAAAAATAAAAGTAACACCCGACCCAACGAAACGCCCAATAATTCACCATTGTTATCAGAATCATTGTCTAATCGAACTTTAAACTCAATCAGGTCACTTCTCTTACCAGAATGCTCTCTATACCAATTTAGTTATAACACAGCCTCCCGGTTCTTCCTGTAACGTAGTTGTCCTGCGGGATCGATTTACTACGTAACGCATGAATACGCCGTATAATTAGTCGGTTTATTCGAAACAGCCTGAAAGCAAACCTAACGACCAATTTTCCCAGTGTCCCCATCGAACGATATACACAAAAATCCAGCCCTAGATTTTCACATCAATCTGACCCCATTTAACAGCGCCAATAATAATTTCGGATTATAAAAAATATTTTCCAAAAAAAAAAAATTTTTTTTTTATTACCCCCGTAAAATACACGTTACGCACACCCCGTCCGTATAATTTTCGTCCAATACGACGTCAATGATCAATATTCCGCCGAACGTCCAACTGAAAATTTCCCAGAACAATGTCAAATGATGGATTCGTATTTCATAAAGCATTGTCAACACGCGCGTCTAAAAAGCTCGCCGGGATCGGATTAATAAATCTGGATTAACGTATCGCGAGATAAAATACGAGCGGATGCTGGGTACAGCGAATAGAACGAGACGAAGTAACTGAAACTCCGACATTAATCGGGTCCCGTTTCACGCACGACAGTTCGAGTACAAAGTACGAGTTTGAAAATTTCAAAAATTTTTTTTAAATTTCGCCAAAATTTTTTTTTTTTTTCAAAATTATCACCTACACCCGTTAGAGTCTTTACCAACAATTGTATATACATCAAATTAAGAATTTTTTTTAACGAGAGCAATTTTCATGGGGGGGGGGGGGGGGGGGGGGGGGGGGGGGGGGGGGGGGGGGGGGGGGGGGGGGGGGGGGGGGGGGGGG
>JARQTC010000102.1:594945-612748 GCA_030142495.1 Cephus runcator | reverse complement strand
CCCCCCCCCGCCCCGCCCCGGCCGGGGGATATGATTTTCAGATCTTGCAAGGTGCAGCGCTCGAAGCGTCATTTTTTTTAAGTTAGCGAAAAGCGCCCCGAGAGGAGAAAAGAAAATTAAGAAAAATTTATCCTACCGAGGAAATGCATTCGAAGCCCCTGTCAGCCAGGGGAAATGGAACGCGGTCGCGGGGCTCGGACGATACAGTAGAAATAAGGAATTGGAGTGGAGAAGAGGAGAGCGAAGGAACTGCTAAGAAGAACGTAAGAGCACAAGCGGGCCAGGTAGTCCGAGGAGCATAGAAATAAGACGCTGCTTCCCTTCCGTGCCGGAAACCACCCTCGCGGACCGCTGCGGTCCATAAACAGACTCTGGCATTTTTATTTGTATTATTCGCCAACATTTTCTCGCGAAAGAGCAGAGCTTCGTATAGTTACGGTTTTAATCTTCTTATTCTGCCCAGATACGTGTATACGTGGTTCTATGTGTGTGTGTGTATATTATATATATATATATATATATATAGCCAAGTATGTACTTTGCATTATACTCACCCCCAGTGCAATTGCGAGCCTTGTCGCAAAAACCAAAATGGCGCAGCATCTTATACAATTTTCTTTAAAGAGCCTCGAGTGCATCCAAACTGCATCGTTAAGACGGACAATTTTTTTTGCCAATTACGAAAAACCAATAATTCGCAAAATTTTTCATCTTTCATGCCAAAAGTGGAAATAGTTTAATCGCGGATTATAATACGCGGTTTCGTTAAAAGCCCACCAATTCTGTTAAGGGTTGTTAGCCGTTATAAAACTATGCTAATTTGCCCCCCCCCCCCCCCCCCCTCCAATTATTGGGGATATAACGTTAATCCAATTTTTTCGCGAGATGCCACCAGTCCTCGCGAAGATTTTGCAAGATCGGAGGTATCCTTAGGAGTAGAGATAGAGGGGATTGGTAATATTTTGGGATCGGTGAGGATTTTTTTAAGAGAAAAAAAATTTTCATCCTTAAGATATTCGCGTTATCTGATCATCTCGAGAGACCAGAGACGAGGCATTAATTGCTGATTAAAATATATCGCGGAGGATCGATAAGGGGTATCTTCGTGAATTAATTATTTCGCAATAATTCTTTTCGTTATTATTATTATAACAGGAATCGAAGCAAACGTCACTCTCGAGAATCGCCCATGTATCCAGTTCTACGTCTCCGGACTTCGTTACAGAAATCTTCGGGAAGTAGAAACACGTGCGAATTCTTACGCAAGACGAAGGCAAGCATAAAACAGCCGTCCTGAATTCACGTCACGTAACAGCGCGTTCATTTTTTTTTTTTTTTTTTTTTTTTTTTAGAAATTTTGTCGGAAAAAAATTCGAGAAACGGCATCTAGAATTTTTATCTTTTTTTTTTTGTTTGTATTACAAAGAAATTTTTTTACCACCCTCGAGTCTGCGAGGTATATGACAATTTTTTTTGTTCGATATACTTATCATTAATACGTTTATGTGTCTTCCTTTTTTTTTTCAGCCACCCTGTATGCTTCCATCTTCCGTTGTACAATCGTCGATCATTTTTATCGGGAATAGCATTACGGCTCGAAAAAAAAAAAAAAAATTTGGCGAGATTTCGCGAACAGAGGCGCAACCTCTCACTTGCACTCGGTACTTTTCAGCCTCTCCAGATCGCGCTGGTATTTGCGGTTTTATTCTTCTCCTTTCTCACTACGCCGAGCTCTTACCTCCGTCCCAAACCAGCGACCTAGGGTGGAATCGTCGTTGGGTCGCTCGCAAAATGCCCGCATGCATTATGCATAGACCCCTCCAGGACCGTGCCAAGTGTGCCGTGTGCCCCGCGAGCCTGTCGACTGTGTGCAATTTAATTTAATAGTGTCGCGAGGGTCCGTAGGGGTAGAAACTACCCCGTGGAATCGTTTGAGGGTAGGATAGTCAAAAAGTTCATTTAAAAGACTGTATTATAAAAATAAATTTTACATAACCGGATATGAGATTTTTCTGAACGCTCAAAAACGATACGTGGATATTACGTAATTATTTGGCATTGCCAAAAAATTCAATAAAATAATTTAAGATCGATTCAACAAAAAAAAGTATTGCCTTGCTTTCGAAATAAATATAATATAAAAATAAATTATTATTTATAATTATACTGTACATAAATATAATTTTGATAAAATAATTTGAAAAAATCTTGCGCAATCGTCACGTTGATAAAGTATTTACGCAATCAAACCAGCAGGCTCGTTTCGAAGGTGAAACAAAACTTACGTGTCCAATGTGAAATATATTTTTTAGTATTTTTCTGCGCAATCCCATAACTGCGCGTATAAAAGTAGTCGACTGTTTTTCGGCTTATGGAAACTATTTTTTTTTTCTTTTTTTATGAAAAGCACCTGGCTTATCTGATAAAGCGTGACGCAGGGTCGGGGGGGGGGGGCAACGTAAAATATTTTCTTTTACTTAAAAATATTCAACGTTACCCAAGTGCTCTGCGCCCACACGTGCGACGACAGATTATTCGATGGCGGACATCTTGAATTTTTTTTGGGAATCTGTAAACCAGTTTCCACGAAAACCAGATGCGGTCTCCTGTAGAAATGAGAGTCGAACTTGAACGAAATACGGAAAAAAAGAAAAAAATGTGAAAGTGACAATCTTGAAGATCCTATCACCTCGTAAATTTCAGGACTCATCAATTAAACCCCACTGATCAAAAACAACATCAATAGCCTATAGTTAAATCCCAGTAATAAAAAAAATTTTCAAAATACCAACAACAAAAGACTCTCAACAGTTGTCAAGAATTAAAAAAAAAATAGTTTAGATATAAAATTCGGCAAAAAAAAAATTTCAACGATCCACCCAATGAAAAATGAAATTTCCAAAATATCCCCCAAAAAAATGATAACACGTAACGACAGATCACCTTCGCCAATAGAACGTCACGAAGAGCCAAAAACCCGAATACCCAAATCCCATAGAATTAAATCGAGGCCCATTGAAAAAAAAAAAAATTATCCAACCTCATAAAACCCCATATCCCCAAATAAACGTGAAAGACAAACACATTGGCAATTCGTATTCCAGTCCGAAATTTGAACCGCGAAAGAGTATCAGCACGTAAACGTTGCATGAAAACCATGCAAGCGCATATAACCATATAACAAATATACCATTACATATCTATAAGCATAGTTCCTATAATTCGTCAAGTCCAACAGCACACGCTATAGTCCGCTTATAGTAGCCACTTATGCATATATACATACCTATACACATTATACATATCAACACCGACAATAATTCCCTTACCCGTAGTCAGCTTGACCCCTCGTGAACCCAGGCCCCACCTACAGCTGCATCGTGTAATTCAAACGTCAGAATTTCCAGCGCTTCCCACGAAGTTACCAGAGTTCGCATAAACCGATCCTTCGCGCTAGACAGGAAAATTCAAAGACCAATGCAGCACGATACTCGCAGTTTAATGATTCGGCAAAGTCTCCCGAGGCCATCTCGAGTTCCGAGCTAACGAGTAATCAGACCGTACGAGGTTTGCTGGTCGTTCGAGCCTGAGGTACCGGAAGCCAAAGACACAAGGAATTGCGAAGTAGGAATCGCTAGTGGGGACCACGTGGAAGCTGGGAGAGACCGTGCGGAGAAGCTTCGTGTCTTTGGGCACAAAGAGACCATTGAGCTTGCTTGCTGAGGAACCGGGGGAAGGGAGGAAGTTTTCGGAATGCGGTCGAGAGACAAACAGGCAAAAACACGTGGAGCTTCGGTCTGTCCTCCTTTATCTCGTTTGCTCTCATCTATGCATCTTTCATCTATTAGCTATCTCGCTCTGCCTACCTGGGTCCATCAAAGGGATCACTGATTGATCATCGAGTCCCAGTGGATGCTTTGGATACGGACTCTTCGAAAATTAGATCGGAGATTCGCGACGACCGTAGAAAAATCATTAGGTCGAGTTTTCACGAGACGAAATAATATTTCGTTGCGGTGGTAGCGACTTCCGGTTATCGGATAATCGTCACACGTATTTCGATATTATCGGCGCGAGTCGGCTGGATTTTCGTGAAGGACGTAAATACAGCATCCCTGGTCCAGAGAGCCAATTGCGGAAGATAAGGAAATCGGGATTAATCGGAGATTGATTATTCATCCGGCTAGTAGTGCGTCTTTGGAAATCTTCGATACTCCTCTTTCTACTTCCGTAACCCTCACTTCCGGTTTTACTTCTTCGCCTTCCTTTTTTATATGGTCTTATTATATATTTAACTTATCACCCTCCAGTCTTCGATCTTCCCGTCTTAGATCCACTTTGGAGTTCGTTTTTCTTTACTTTACGTCTCTCTCTCCCTCTTTCTATAGATCTTTCTAGATCTCTCTCGGCCGCGGCTCTCCGAGTGATTGCCACGGAAATAGAAGATCTCCTCGACGGATAAGACTGATGCCCGACGAGCGCTGATGACCCGAGTGCAAACCGCGATCCAACGAGGATTCATCGACGACGTGAAAACCCAAGGATATCGAAGTGGTCCGGCGAAGATGAATAATCAACTACGGCTAGCTATTAATTATCGCAGTCGATAAATACATTTGGTTAAATAACACTGATGAAAATCGATCGTTCTAGGTCGAGCGAATTCATCGTATTCCAGATGATATCCGGAAGACCTAATATTTGTACAAGGGAATGAGACTGTAAGTGAAACTTGATTGATGCGACCGGCAAACTTTTTTTTGGTCAATTTCTATCACCATTTTTTTTTTTTTTTTCTTAATTTGCCCGTTACCACAAAGATCAGAAGAAAAAAGAGGATACAAGAGACGGATTAATTGTAAAGAATAAAAGTATATTTTATAAAAATTATTTTTCCCAAAATCATAATTTTTTAAGGATAAGTAGCGAAAAAAAAAAAAGTGTAAAAAGGAGCATAGTGAAGAATGAAATTTTTTTTTTTTTTTTTTTCGAAACCTTACAAAAACCAATGGCCAAAAGCAATTTCGATTCCGTGATACATTCGAACTTGTCGAATCAGTCGTTCCGTTTCCCCCGTGCGCGACCCCTCCCTTTTGTATTCGTTGGCTAAAGCAGTATTTGCCGCGGGCCAATTTTCCCACGTATTCGACGCGAAAGGTCATTGTGGCGATCGACGTTGGCGTTGACGTTGGCGCTACGCCAGACAAACGAAGGTACTTCGACGTCACTGCGGAACGTTAAACGTTTTTACGAAAGACTCGGAGAAAACGTAGCATTGGTAGAATCCAGGTATGCAGCCAGTCGAGGAGATTTAGGAACGCGAAGCAGCGAGCCAATGGGATACGTGTATAGGTTGGCCCCCCGCAGGTCACGTGACGGGTTAATAGTAATGAGAAAGAGCGAGCGAGAAACGAAAATGGGAAAATTGCGTCGCTGCTATGGAAACACGCTAGCAGAACGAGAGAAGCGTTTGGCTTGTAAACGGCAACCGAACGATTTGAAGAATTGATCGAAACAAATTTTCGATCGAAAATTCATTTTTTCACCACCGGTCGAGAAACACTGACAACGTATAGCGCTATTATTTACGAAAATTCAATAAATACAGCAAAGACACCTCGGAGCGCGTCGCTTCCGCTAATCCCACGTAATATGGGTCCTCGTGTGCCGCTTCATCCTGGCAAAGTAAACGCAAACAGACCTAACACCGTATCGCACGTAAAGCTTGTACACATGTGAGCATTAAGCGCTTCGGTACAACACGTGAGAGATACATAAGTGCATGCAACGAGTATAGTCACTACGTTCGTATATGTTGGAATATAATAAAGTCTAATTATGGTAATGGCTGGTAATGGTCGAGTGTTAACCAGATTTGAATTTTCGCGCCATCTGACCACGGGTAATTTGACGTTGCTGGTAGCGTGGATGAAATTTTAATTTTTTTTTTTTTTTTTGGTCACTACGTATTTTCTTTCGTGGTTGAAAAACTAGGAATTTTTAATTAAAAAAAATCCTCGCAAAAAATTTTTTGACCGGTGGGCACGTATTTCGATTTATGACGTAAGTGGCTGCACGAGGACGCGTCGCCGGGCATTAGTGCATCATCGGTGAATGCGAGTTTCCAAGAACTGACGAATAGCTAAACTTCGTAGCTGCTGCCTGGCAGCGTCCTCTCGTCGCTGTCGCTGTCCGTGGAAACTCGTTTCGCCCCGGCGTACAGTAACCGTGAGTCATACCGATCGCTGAGAACTTTTGCAACTACGAAAATTTTACGTGCTCGACGCTCCGCGTCATCTGCGCTGCGAGAGTTTGCTGTCCGCGCGTCAGTTTACAAGTCGTATGTTTTTGCGTAAAGACGTCGAGGATAAGGAAGAGATTTATGAACCAGCCGCGGAACTACAGTTTCGTTATGGGAAATTAAAGAAAAAAAGTTTCACCGCTTATTGCATTCAAGCTCTGCAAGAAAAGTTAAGGGAGCTTTTTGTATGTTCGTGGAAAGATCAAGAATCCGCAGTGCAACGAACTGAATCGAATGATAATTGGACTATGAAAATAAATAAAAAATTTCGCGAATTTAAGTAATTTTCCATTTAATTGTCTCCGAAGGATTGTAATGGTTAGAGGGTATGGATACCGTAGATATTAATCTTTGCAATCCAAGACAGTAATTAAGCTAATTAAAAAGTAGTTTGAACACTGCCTATAGCTAAGAAGAAAATTTCAAATAAAAGAGCTCGAACAATGTGCAATATCAAAATTGGATAAAAATTTATATATATACATTGGTAGCGAATAAAAGAAATAAAAAAAAAGAAACATATAAGTGAATTAGAAAAAAAAAAATATTTTCTCCTACCAAGCAAACGCAAATCCATAGCTGAGTAAATCAACATCGATAGTCAGACCTGACCAGATCAGCCAACGAGAAAGACAAATCAAACAACATCAGAATCCCTTAAGTCTATCGTAGCGAAACAACAGAGCCCAGAAATGTAACGTCTACCAGAAAGAAGAAAAAACGTGACATACGTCTACCAACAATAAAAATCGCCAGTGCGTCTGAGAGCATCAAAGATAAAGGATGAAAAAAAAAACAAACAAAAGTACAGAGCGAACTAGCATAGGAAACATAAATGAATGAACGAGAGCACGGAAAAGAGAAGCAAAGAGAAATGAAACTTGCAACTTTTAACGAGCCAGACGGTTGATCGTCACGGGTCTTTCCAGCAAATACGAGGATCGAGCGATGCTCAATTTCGAAAGTTGAACCCGTTTTCCCGTCTGCGAATAACATCACGACGGAGTCAGTGTACTCGTCCCAAGTTAGCGGAGTCGGCCGACTCGTTCGATTTCAAACTTAACTTTCCTGCCGATATCCGCAGACTATTTAATAGCTCGACGAAGTCTCGTAGTTGTAAGAGCATCTAGCGGTAGACCGAGCAACTAAAGTATCCCGGGAGTACAAGGAATACCGTGGCGACATCGAAACGTAGCGGCGGCCAGTCGCAACAGTTACGACACGACGGACGCTTCTAACGGTCGTAAGGACGTTTCGATGTCTCGCGTCATCTGCCCGGTGGTTTCATTAGACCAATTATCACGCTGGTTAACCAAACTCGTAGCCGGGCAAAAACCTCGTTATAACGGCAGCCCGAAGAAACGCGCGTCGAGTGCACCTGGCAAAATTGCATGGGAAAAGTTACATTGCCTGCATAATGAGCGAAGCTACAGTTGGTAGACGTGTTCTGTGGCTTTCCGCGGAAATTATTATAACCCCACGTATATACAAAGTGCCTGTGCTACTAATAAAAACGGTCTTTTTAATTAGATGATCACGGTTAAGAGAATTCTCCAGTAGCTGTCAGCCGCGCGAGTGAGGTTATGTTGGCTGAGAGTGCGCGAGTGTTTGATACAAATTAAAATCTAGAGTGAGACATTTACAAACAATGCATTATTTTCTTTCATTCGAGCTAAACGCGTTGACATTAATTTTTGGAAATGCATACGATTACGTTTCCCACGTCTACTAATTAACCATACGGAACGAACAAGGTTTTAGAATTTCCATCTGTTACCAAATTAGTCAGACCTAGAATGTCGGTTACGCTGTGTTCATGGGCTTACACGACAGTAAAATCCGCGCATGCGCAATCCGTGCCCATGCACTATTTGCATAGCAGTCGAGAGATCAAGTCCGCAGATAACTTTTTTGCACAATTTGAAACAGCGCAAAGACAAGAAACCAAGATTACACGGGTCCTCGTCGTACCAAAGCAACGGTAGCAATGGCATCGCGATGGTAATTTCGCAAAAGCATCCAAGAGAGCACCCCACGAGGATATAAATTCGGGGAAAGACGGCGAAAACGTAAAAGAGAGCATAAAATCCCGCTCTGAAAGCCGTTTCGCTTGATACAGTCCCCAGGGTTAAGCGCGACGGGTTTTAAAAGATTAAGAAACGTCCAATAGCCGAGTGACAGGTGGAGGAAGAAAATAAAAAAAAAAAAATTGTATCCAAAGACTCTGCGAGAGAACGAAAAAAAAATGGCGGCCACGTACTTTACAATTGGTAAACCCAGCAGAGACCACGCCGTAAGGGGATGGATGAGTAAAGGCCGGAGGGGTAACAAAAATAAAATATAAATAAAGATACAAGTGGATAATTGAATTACAGAAAGGAGAGCTATGGCGGTGCCTGAGCTCTCTCGTGTTCAACCTGGGGGTTGAATTGCGACACACGGTTCGCATGTGAACGATCCCCCCGAGCAATACACCCTTCACTCGACGTGCAGCTCTCGCGTCGTCTACACCGCCCGAAAATAGACGACTACAACGCTCCATGCATATGCAGCTGAAGGTATATACACGCGACACCATTATGCGTTGCTGCTGTATTAAAGCCGGGATCTCTCCCGTGTTTACTTTTCCACTGCCCCCCTTCCCCCTGCATACCAGTCAGGGTCTACTGCTCACTCGACTCCCCCCCCCCCCCCCAGCTCCCCCACAACTCACCAGCCCTTAACCGTTTGCCCTCTATATCTTCTAGCCACCACCTCTGGCAATTCACCTTATTTACGTCCGACACATGAAAATTTACTTGGTCGAATTAGCCGTAATTGTTTGGGTTCGTTTACTCGGCTGCCTCCGTTGAAAATCCACGAGGCAAACGTACGGAATACAAGAGACGTGCAAGAACGACTGTAACATTGTTGATGGCCAATACGTTTGACTGCCAACGATAAAGATGGGCTATTAGGAATTTTATCAAAATTACAATTAAAAAAAAAAATTTTTTTTTCTCTAAACTAACCAGCGTCGTACTTTGTTACGTGCAGTAGTATGCCTCGATGAAATTTTACGAAAATTTTTAACGCCGCAGATGAGCCTTGTAAAGGGAGTTGGAGTAATATCCGATTCTGTATGCAGTTACGGCTATTGAAGTTTACACAGCATTTAGTTATTAAAAAAGTAATTTTGCGAACGTGACGTGGCCAGTAATTCCGTATAAAATCGAAATCCGTATAGTTTCATAATGTATCCCGTGATAAACTCCGTAACGACGCCAGTACGAAAGGCCACCAGTGGCCACTGAGTAATCACGCCGCGTAAACAGCGATACAAATACAATGAGAATATTAATAAGATTTGTTCAAGTAATCATAGAGAGCGCCACTACCGGCTGTAATACCCGACAGCGGGAACAGACGCGATGAAAGCAATGGCAAATTATTAACGGCAATAGCTCACGGACAATCCCACGTAACGGCAGCAACGACAATAGACACGATTCTTTTTCGAAGGAGCTATCAAACTGTTTCAGCCGCCGCGTCTCGTTCCTCATATTCGCCGAGTGCTCCCCCCATTAAATACCGCCCATTGTCCCATTTAAGAAGCGTCATTTACCTCTCGACGCGTAGTTCCCGTAAACGCCGCATTCGCGTCGAGCGCTCCACTCGCATTTTCCAGCCGAGCACCGAGAGAACCGAACGGCGGTTACTCCTAATAAACTCCGAGCGAGGAAAAGCGTCCCTTCGTTTTACAAGACATTTACGCCGCTTCCGGAACAACAGACGGAAAGAGGAACGGCGGCCTACGTCGGAGACGCCCGGAAACTACGGTGATTCGTTGAACGTGAAAGACCACCGAGTCCCGGTCCCGTCCCGACGCTCGGAGCTTCGGGTCCCCGCAGTCGCACACGTAGCGCGACAAGGAAAATACGCGAAAGTGAATGTAACGTTAAACAAAATTATCGCGAGACAATTTTTGGTTAAGTTACTGGAAAATCGCGTTTTCATAATATTCGTCCCCTACGCATCCCTCGGTAATTCGTAGTACTTTTACGAAATTTTATAAACATCGTATTCACGCGTTTTCGCATGTGCGACCATCCTTATCTTCCCCCCTTAATCCTCCCTTCCTCCCCTTTACCCCCTCACCCAGACTCATCCAATTTTTTACCTCATTTTCCTAATCGACCTTCGTCTCTCCCAATTTAGATCTCCGAGAGGCCAAAGACAGAGACTGTTCATCGGGATGCACCGAAGTAACGCTCGTGTCTGCGTGCGTCAGACAGAGACAAGAAGGAGAACGGACTACAAGGGGGTGGGGGAAGGAACAATACGTTCGATAGAGAGGTACCTCTAACGTATGCTCTACATAGAGTTCACCTGGCACGTGACGAGCAACCCAATCGCTCTGGCGTCATTGTGAAAGGGTAGAGATGTGACGTAATAGATATATCTATTGCGAAAATTGGAACAGCAGTGCGGAAATCAGTGTACCGTGGGTGCCTGGTGGGATCGGTGGGAAAATTTTAGTATATCGACAGTGGATAAAATATTCTACAAAGTGACTCATACCGGGTGTACAAATATTAATCAGGAGATAGGACGAACGTCAGGCACTTTTTAAGTGCAGCTGCACCTCTATGTGCAACGGAGAAGTGCAATCGAGCCCGATATGAAAATCATACATTTTAATAAGATACAGGCTTTCTCATTTAAAATTAGACTGATAAAGTTTTGCAGTACCAGCCGATAAGCTGTGAAGCGGTTATTAACGTGGATGACCAGCGATCGGTACGAGAGAGAATTATTGGACGGATGGGCAGGAGTGATAGAGAAAAAAAGGAGCAGAGCACAGGGGAGCGAAAGGGTAAACTGAAAATTCAAGTGCTTCGTTTTAATGCGCTCAAAGTGTTGAAATCGCAGGAGTCAGTTTTTAAAAAAAACTGTATAAGAGCCTCAACACTTACCCGTCAATGCTTATCACGGTTATGAACATTTGAAAAGTGACTACGGCAAATTAAATACCTAGTGTGTTAATACGCGGCACTTGGATTGCCAGTGAACTGGTGAATCTCGCATATATCTCTGCGAGGGTGAATCTCTCTAGTCCGTAGGCTGAGGTAAAAATAACGTGTAAATAAAAATCTGTAATAGCATAAAGTAGCTCACGTGTCTGATAAACATATTTGGCATATAAGTGCCTAAAAGTACGATATCTCGCGAAAATACATTTTTGTATATGTGAAAGTTCGCATATAAATTTCACATGTTCCTTTTTTTTTGCCTGTCCAATTATCGCCCAGCGATAACGGAGCCACGGGACCGTACCTAACAATTGGCACGTTATTACGCGAATTACGTAAATAGTCGAGGCGATTCCCATCAACGAGTATTGATTTTTCGAAATAAAGAAAGAGCGCCACAGTGACGCTCTTCGTATTTTAATCGAACGCTACTGGAAGACGTGATCGAGGGAAAGGAGACCAAGAGGCGATTACATAACTGGGACAGGGAGGAAGGGGGTGGGTTCAAGAGCGTGGGAGAAGCAGGAAGCATAAAATCCCATTTCTATGCGACCATCTTTTCTTTCCTTTAATATTCCTAGTAAAATTGAACTTTCCGCGATCGTTAAGATAAGTATCTACGTATTGGCGACGATAACGCTGGGGTCACGGTGAAACTTCATTAGAGGCATTACAATCGTGAAACCGCGAAATCCGTATCCGCGATTATCATTGGTCGTATCGGCATAGCGAAGCGATCGAAGAACACTTGCGTAATTCAGGGAGTTGATAGTTGCGAAGGGGATTGGCGGGAGATTTGAAAGTTCATCAGCCGATTTTCAAACGTCAAATAACCCCTTGGACAGTCGGTTAGGCCAAAGCGCCGTTCTGATCGAGCGACAATTAATGGAGAGCGACGTAATAAAATTTGTAAAATTTTATTTATTTTTAAATCCTTCGCAGAGTGGTCCGTGAAAATGGAATTTGAAAAAATTTTTTAAAATTTTTTAAATAAATTTTACCTCGAAATATTCATACAATTCTTGTCTGCAGTCGGTGACGTCTGATCTGAGAGACTATACCCGGTGTTACTAAGTTCTACGGCGGAAAGTATGCCGGGTATATATGCGGAACTCTTAATGAACAGAGCGCCGGGCTAACTACTTGCTAATTAAACAAAGACTAGATTTACATGACTGCAATCCCGAGGAACGTGGCGACGTGGAAATTGACGAGACGGTCGGTAGTTTTTCAGTGCGACGACTGCGGGTCGAGAAGTGTCAGTGACGTCGGAGATGGCTCGCAAAGGTGCGCAATTTTTTACTTTTTTTTTACTAGTTCTTTTTTCCCTTTTTTTTAATTTCTAGTAAACACCGCAAATTTCACGTAACACAGATTGCACTTTTTTTTTTTGAAAATACTAAATATTAAGTCAAGGATATTTATCTATCAATCACGAGTATCAAATTTACGTAATCGCTTCACCTTACGGCCGTAGAATCATACTGCTTCCTCGTCAACCCCTTAGACTCCATTAGCCCCCCCCCCCCCTACGAGCTCGTTTAAAATAATACTTGGTGTGCCAAAATACACTGTGCGCAAAACGTCAATTCACAATTGAAACTCCCTGTATCAATAAGACACTAGGTCTACGATCGATATCACTTTTGACAGTTCGAGGAATGTAATCCTTAGCGAAAGACACGTGGTGCCGTATTAAAAAAAAGAAAAATCTCGAAATATATTCTAAAATAGAAAAATAAAATAATTCATTACAAAATCAGATACGTGGATACCGTGCAATAAAATTTCGAGCCTACGTTGTTTACGATCTGTCAAAAAAAAAAAAAAAAAATCACGTCGATCTCGTGGACGGACCACAGTCGACCGCAAAGCCCCAAAACTTTTTGTCGCCGATTTGAATTTTTTTTTTTTTCCTTTTCCTTTCAACAAAACCGAGTACGAAACAGCGATAACACATCTTTGCGGTCTAAATCAATCGCCATGGGTGTCGCTCTGAAAAGCGGCCTTAACCGCGTTAGCCGTAGTGATAGAAAGAAAAGAAAAGAAAAAAAAAAGGTTTTTCCTCGAAAGAGACGGAAAGAGCCGGTATATAGTGCGCGTATATATATATATATATATATATACATCCCATGATACAAAGTAGCCGCGTAATTGAGCCCTGAACCAATAACGACGTCTTCACACGTCGGCGTCGCGACGCACGACGCCTCGAAAATATCAGTACCCACGCTACGGGTATCTCTTTAGGACGGGACGACCGATAATAGAATGAGAAACAATAACGTCGTTCCCCGACGTCTCTCGAGTCGCCTGAGGCATCCTCCATACCGGGGATAAGGGTTGGTTCCCATGGGAGCGACAGGAAGTCTGGGCACGAAGTGCACTCCCTTGTAGAACAGCTAAAAGAGTAACCCCCTGCCAGGAACTTAACTCCCCACAAGCATCTACCCCCCCCCCCCCCCCCCCACCGCCGTTATAGACCCACCAACGACCCACCCAATCCACGTTTTATCCGAACCTCCGTCCCATACAGCGACGGCGTCGTCTTTGCGATGCGAACTCCCCTTGCGAGTGGAGCCGCACTTTGGACTCCTGGAGCGGCCGCTTGTTCCCGGGGGTAACCCGGATCCTTAAGGAAGATTACGAAATCGTGGCTCGATGCCGAGTTATCGCAATTGCATAAACGTGTATATACCGCGAAAGGACTATATGTACGTATATAGGTCAGCAAAAAAAAAAAAAAAAACAAACAAACTAGCCGTCATCAGTGAGAATATCGGCTGGAAAATCTTATTACGAGTTATTAGCTTCCTTTTCATCGTACGACGTCGTCGTCGTCGTCCTCGGGGGCATCGTATAAACGTGAACGTAATTTTCGTGAAAATTCATTTTTCCTTATCCGCGGAATTAAAATTGTCCCGTTTGGAATTTTATCGTTTAGCTCGCCCGGTATACGGGTCCGCGGGTATATTGGTACCTGAATTTTTTATTGATCTTCGATAGCTCTTTCTTTCGATCTCAGGAATGATGATTGCCAGCGCCGTTTTCAATTTTATTATCTTAGATGCTTTTATACGTGTCCATACACTGTGTCTATATGGGAACGGGTACTGGGGATGACTATGGCGAGTAGCTGCGCTCCTGAATCCGACTGTGAACTCGCTACGGAAGTGTCGGGAAATTATACTCGTAGTAAGTTTAAACAGCAATCTGGGGTGTAAGGACGCGTTAATACCGCTTCAAGTCGAATGTCTGATTTTACATGAAACTTTCCGACGACTCTCCAGGTACTGAGTTACTCGCTTGGGAAATACCGGGTGGGCTGTAAAAGTCACGGGATGTCGTCACGTGATAGAAGCTTCAGTCTGGAGGCGATAAGGGGATATGAAAATGTCACGGGTGAAATGTCAAATGAAGAAAAAAAAAATCAAAGGCTCGTATATACGTATATAATTTTCTACAGCAGTGAAAAAAAAAAAAAAAAAATATCTTACGGCATTTCTTAACGTGAAGATACTACAGCAATGCCAGTTTTCGGTGCTTTTGAAAAGGACACTGGGCTTATACAAAGATGAAACGATGAAAGAAATTAATTAATTTACTGTAATAAAGGAAAAATTATTTTAAGTCCTTCTACGTATCCAGCATCCCCGCTAAGTAGTACTTCTGGACCAATTGCGTTTAATGAATCACGGGAATTCGGAAAATTGTCAATGAACGAAGGTCGAGAGATTATATATATATAGGAATTTATCGATTGATCTTATTGCGAGATATATCGATTGATAATGAGGGTAGATCAAGATAATCATGAAAGTAAAGCTAATTGAATTCCTAGCGAATTCTAATGAGATCTTATTGCTTAGCAGTGGATCTGTAACTGATCGCTTTGAATAAAAGTATAGATATACAAGTACAGAAAATGGAGGCTTTTATCCCATAACAGGGGAATAAATGCGTAACCAAAAATCACGGGTGTAGCTTTTGGCACGAGGGACTTATACGAGTATGTATGGAGGGTAAAATTGTCACTCACCAAAAAATCCTCGTCCTATCAGTTTTCCTTGTATCTCGTTCACGGGTTCAGTTCGTCCTTATTTGAAACTCAAGATCCGTTCGGGCGCCTTGACGATTATTTCGCACTTGTCACTTTTCGACGCGGACCGATTATTTACCGCGGACTCTCAAATGACCGGCTATTCGCGCGCGATACCGAATTACCGCGATGCCTGAGCGGACCGATTCGCCGTGTTAGGAATTTTCGAAAATTTAGGTAATGGGAAAGGTATAGGAAGGTACGGTATAAAATGGGCATAAGGCCCGAGGCAGGAAGCTTCGAGAAAAAGCCGAAGGGAATAATCGTTAAAATGATTAAAATTGACATGAGACAAGTGAAATGGACCATTAAGGAGTCTGGAGCGCGTAATACAGGTAACCGACCAAAGTTTCAAGATCTGAAAGAAATTTACGCTTGCAGCCTCCGTCACTGCCCACTGCAAGCCTTCGCTCAGGATAGGCTAGGTCTGAGGAACCAGGCTGGCCTCCGGTTAACTGTCGATCGGTCTTTCCGTTGGGGGCTGATTAGAAGTTATACCGGGTGACTGTAAGGAGCCGTACGCCAAGTGGAGTAGCGCAAGTGAACGCAGACTGACGTGAGCCTAGGAGCCCTGGAGATCGCAGTAAGGGTAAACGTCAACACGTGACTCCCCACCGCTCGAACGTATTTCCTGCGGAGTTTACTGAGTGTTATCGCGAAGGGGGTATAGCCCGACGGAAGAAATTGCGAAGGTAGGAAACACAACGAAAGAGAAACAGAGCTCGCGCTAGATAAAGAAAAAGTAGATAATCAAGTGAATATGCCCTCAGCGGACGGAGCGATTAACGAGTGACGACAGTGGGAGGTCGGAAAGGGGGTGAACAAAGGAAGAAGAAAAGGACGGCGGCGTCCAAGAGGAGATCGGCTGTCGGAAGACTGAAGCCCGTCTCGATTCTTTCGCTTACCAGTCGTTACCCCCTCCGGCTTGAATACTAATCGGCAAGTGCTGCCCCCCTGCGACCTATTTTTCAATTACGATTACCAAAGGCCGTTCGTAAACGGCCTGAGACCTTGACGCTCCCTGTATCGTTCTTGTCTTCCTTGTGGCACGAGTGTCGGCAGAATTAGCTTCGTCTACCTTCTCTGCTAATGCAAATAGGATATCAGGACATGTGTCTTACGTCACTTACGCGTCTTCCCGTACGTCCCAGCTGGGTCTTGACTCAATTTTGGTTATTCGTTTTCGCGATTTGTCCCTAGGACGGGATTATCTTGTTTACTATACTTTTATACGTATTTCTGAGTTATCAATTGCACATCCACTGTGTACCGCGTTTGTGTTCGGTATATGCAATTGTTTCATTAATTTAATTAATTCCATCAATTCGAGGGGATTGTGTAGACTAGTAGCGAAAGGAACACGTTCCTTCGCAATGTCGAATTCTTTGGTGAACTTTCGTCCGACGTCGAACTAATTAACGATCTTGTCGCACCTAGCCAATCAAGGTAAAAGAAAATTACGAGTTTACGTAATTTTCGTGGGATTTAAGGAAATTAGAACTTTACGACTCTCAAATCGATCGAATTTTAACAATTCGAATCTTCCCTTTGGCACCACTTGTACTTTGTACTCGTATATTATCCGTGCATGTATCGCCGAATTAATTTTAGGAAGTCCGTGAGTTTGAATGAAAAATTTATGAAAATTGCATAAATTATTTATAAAAAAAAAATATAATAAATAAAACGAGTTCATACAATTTTATCTTTTTATACCGTCCACTTTTTTTTTTCATATTTAATAATTTTCCTCTTTTTCTAATCCGTCACGTTTCTCCCCCTCACAAGTTTCACCCCCCCCCCCCCCTATCTCACTTCCGCTTTTACATATTTCCGCCAATTTCCAGCCCCTTATCAAACTTCCAAACTTCTCTTCCTATGCGTATATACACGCGCGTGTACATACTCAGCTTCTCCGCAACTTCCGACGATGCAGGATTTTTTTTTCTTTTTTTTTTTTTTCAAAATTCCTAACTTCCGTTTACCATCTGCTCGAGTAATCTGTATAAAAAAAATGCCCTTGAAAATTACGCAATCGACACCTTTTCCACTTTCCCACCTAATCACACGCAATTAATAAAAGCGCTAACCCGTTACCGCGTAGTCTGTACGCAATGACGCGAAGTGCACGTAAAAATAGCGATTACGTGTCCATACGTAATTTTTCCACGTAATAAAAAAAATTAACTCAATCGAAGCCGCCAGAACGATTATCAACCGACCTTCCGTTTCCCCTAATTCTACGTCAGTCAATTACGACAATCAACGAACGTGTCGACCCCGACGTGTCAGGATATTTCATCGATATCCCAACTCTTGACACGTTCCTTCAGTTTAATCCGGAAAAACGTTTCACTGGCCCCCTAACCACCCTCGCAACTTTTCCCTGTG
>JARQTC010000102.1:573727-594932 GCA_030142495.1 Cephus runcator | reverse complement strand
CCCCCCCCCCCCCCCCCCCCCCGATACCCCTCCACTCGATAAATACGTCGACGGCTTAAATAAACAGTCGTCGCTGCTTACTCAAACTGTGCGAAACCGGTTTGAAAATTTCACGTAACTAGTCAAGTTCGATTACGAAAGTCAAAGGAAAAAATTAAACTATATATTTATACATGAAATAAAAATGTTACCTATCCTATTTCCGTAATTACAATATATTATGAAATATAATTATCAAATATCGATATATCAGTACAGGTAAATTATACTTTTTCGATATATCGTACAGGTTCGTTATCGGTATTAAAAATTGCATGCATCGATCAAAAGCTAATTAAAAATTTAATGCATCGATCAAAAGCCAATTATCGCCGAATCGGTATCACTGGTCCAGTACACTGACTGACGTACGACTGATCCCAATGATCGCTTCTTCGGCTGATTTCGCTAGTAGATCAGAGACAGCGTTAGGAAATCATTGTAACACAGCATCCTTAATCTTTTCGACTGTTCCACTTTCTATTGTTATCTCATCGTGGTTATTCTCTTTGATCGTCGTTTGCTTCGAATCCACCAGGTAAAATGCGAAATGCTGATTATAATTTAAAAAATTTTTTTTTTTCACCAGATTCTTGTGCTAATTAGTTAATATTTTTAGTGCCATTAATGGCATTTATTCAATGGCTATTTTAATTGGCTATTATCTCAGGGGTCATGCAATAGGGTCATGGCAGAAGCGAGATATCGATAGGATTCCAATTGCTAACTATTTAAGGTATATATATTGCTTTTAAATTAATAGGGATCTTCCAGCCAATCGATCGATCTGAATTATTGAATCAAAGTCAAATTCAAAATTTTCCATTGGCTCGATCGTTGATCGAGTATTCGACCTCGACTAATTTCTTTTTTCTTTTTTTCTTTCCTTGGAGATTTTCTTATTTTTACCACTACTATCGCTATGCTAATTCCCGCTGCTGCAATCAGCACCGTTACTGCACTACTTTGAAATGCACGTAGCAATCGGAGAAGCAATTACATTAAGCTGTACATTTTGCTTCGTTGAAAATTCACTTTGTTAACGTTATAATTCTTTTATCGTCGCCGCCATGTATATACTGCATAATGAAATCGATCGTCAATTAACGATTGTCGATATAATTGATCTATCAGCCGCCATTAGATTTCCGTCATTTACATTTTTCCTAGCAATTTTGCTCTTATGCATATTTACCTTTCGTTTTTACTATACAATTAATTTCCCTGCAGTCTCCCTCGAATATTCTAGTATCTCGTATTGTCTTCAGCTCTTGGCGCTCCGGTCATTCTCTTTACGACTGTTATATATTTTACACCCGGTATATATTTTATACCCGTTATATGAAATCTAATTCAAACAGTAAGAGCAAGCAGTAAGAGTTTCGCGCTGCTTTGTCCCGTAATGTATATTATTCGTTTGAGTTTGGAAAAAAAAAATCGTTCTATACTTTATTTCGAAATACCAAGCTATCGTTAAAATTTTTTTTTTTTGGAAATTTCCAATTTACCACTTTTCTACCCAAAGTGAGTTTTTCGTTTAGAAAATATTATGTAATAAAGCCAACGTCCAAGTTTCTCTTCTTACGGCGTCCCTAATCTATTTATTTCGCACGGCGTCCCGACGCCTCCCGAGATCAAAAATTTGCGATTGATATTAGGCAACAAATAAATTCTTGGAAATTTGAGATACTCTCGGGAGGGTGGGGGAGACGCTTAGAGATGAACCCGGTCACCGGGGATTGTGAGTGCTGCTTGTCAAGAGGATGCTGCAAGGAGCCCGATGGAGTCTTGAGGATTTCTCAAGCGAGTTTGATTCATGAGGCAGCGACTCGGCATACAAACGATGATTTACGAGAAGTTTAAAACCTCTTTGGTACATCCGTAACCATTGGATGCTGCGAGAATCCCTCTGGCTGCTCTTGGGCTGAAACCCACTCGGTTCTACTCGGCAGCTGACTTCATCTTACATCTGAATATTATTCTCTTTTATTTTTTATATACTTATCCTTACACCTACTTTACACCCTGCCACTCCATTTTGATTTTGATTTTCACATTTTTAATGCTTTTGTATATTTGGAAAAAATTTTTTTGGGAAATTATTCAAACAATCACAACACTATCGAACTAGATCGCGACTAATTTCTCAATTCAATGGACCAACCAAACCTGAAGATTGAATAAAAAATTTTGATTTCGAAAGTCAAAATAAAAATTTTACTATTAATCTCCAAATTTTTCTTGAGAATACAATAAAATTCTATTTTACATAAAAGTGACGTTAAAGGTGACGTCCTTCGTGCATCTAATCTAAATCCTCAAATTAAATCCAAATATCAATTAAAGTCTAGAAATTCAAAGCTACACCCAACCCATAAAATTCAACCTGAAGATAAAGCCAATCCGAAGTAAGTGTCAGAAAGTATTCTCTTGAAACCAGAGAACGTAATTAAAAAAGTAATCCGATTGTCAAAAACTCGAAATAATTCGGTATAAAATTTCTCAAACGAAGCGTTCGATCAATCAAGGGAATGTAAAATCGGCCTCGGGACTGTTTCTCGAGATTCCTTGCAAGTGGAACGAGGTTGAATCTTAAACACAGTAGTGCAGCAGGATTGCGACCATAAAATAAATAAAAGCCTTGACGAGACATATACGTATGCAATTAGAAATTAGCCTTAAAATAAAAGTGCTTAATTAAATCCATTTTACGAATACGCGATGATAATAAATCCCGCTAATTATTTTATTGTCGATATTTAACAGCCCGCAATCCCAAATACTTATGATTATTATATTTCTATACCCTATACAGGGTAACTCCAAAATCAAATAGACAGATGAAATAACTGATTAGGTATACTTATAAAAAAAATTTTTTATCCGCGAGCCAATTGATACTCCAAAAAGTCAAGGTAATATTTCTTTGAAAAATGAAAATGGGACTATTAAAATAATACAATTATAAGAATATACAAAGTTTCAATGATACAAAACTTTGTATCACGATATTTCTTGGCTACCGACTATGACTCGTAGCGAATATCGCAAGCAGTACGAATGCATTGTACTAATTGAATGGGACAAAGTCCCGTGGGAAATCCCAAGCGAAAATTTCCATAACGTAAACTGTGAACAATAGTAAAAAGATACGAATGCGTCTGAGCAGTTACGTGACTGCGTAACTACGTAATTTCGGAAAGTGACGTAATTACCAGATTCAAAAAAAAAAAAAAGTCGGTCCGATCGGACAAAATTAAACACGTGGCTCCTGCCCGTAGATGGGCTTAAAAAAGAGGCTGTTGACTTTTTGGATACGAAATCTGAATTCGTCAGGACTCACCGGAAGTGGATGGTACCCGAGCAAAGTGAACTCACCTGGAATGAGAAAAAGGTCAAAATTAATTTACACAATCAAAACGATACGGACGATGATACCTGATCGATTACAGGCAATTGGTCTTATCACCGGGTTATCAGATTTCCAATGACTAATTTAGGATAAATAAAGTCCAGCCGGACAGACAGAGTCCCTCCGAATTTCCAATGACTGATAGGAGTCCCTCCGACGATGCAACCGGACGATAAGGGACTGTTTCGAGGGATGATATATGGATGAATGACCCCTGACGTAATCGAGTGGAATCGATCGTAACTTCTGACGGATAATAAAAACCGGAAGTGAGCAGATGGACAATCTGGCGAAAACTTTTTTTATCAGGACCGTCGACGCTCCTAACGACGGGGGTGATAGGGGATACTAGAGATGATAAGGGTACGCTTCGTTATACCGGGTGACCCCCATAACGAATTAAGAAAAATTTTTTCACAGCCTCTCACAAAATCTCTCCGACGGTCCAGCCGGCGCGACAAGGTTGAATTTCCGAGGTAGTAGCAAGAGTTGAAAAGAGTTACCGCTGCAATATTTTTCATTGCAACCGAGTCGAGTGTTCGGCCAAGAGGCAAAGCACTTTCCTAGCTTTGCTATTGTACGAGAGTACTTGCTCTTGGTAAACTGGCGAAGCCTTTCGTGCGCGAGTGCAAAAACTGCCGAAAAAGTGGATAAGGAGAGAGAGAGAGAGAGAAAAAAAAGTAAAATAGAAAAAAAAAGTATCAACAGAGAAGGAGGGTGGGTCGTGCCAAAAACTTTTTAGAGCTTGAAATTTTAAGTTTCTACGACTTTTCGTGATAACCGCCGGATACGGTGATAAAGGCGATTGCAGCGCCACCGGATGCGATAAGGTATTCTTTCGTTTTCATGTGACCGTATCTCGGATTTGACGAAATCGTTTACCCGAGAACCCCTTTTGCGCCCTTGCTGTCCCCATCCAAAGGGATGCCCCTTCGATTAGCCTCCTGAATTCTGATTCTCATCTTTGATGGGATCCGAGTGAGATTATTAAATTCCTTTTTACACGTGTAACACGATTTCCAATCGGTCGATACTTTGTCGGCGGCGCTGAGTTTCCCACTTGACGTCACACAGGGAGCACCCTTTGTAATCCATTCGGGCGCCTTTTCAACGGGCTTTTCGAGCGTCGTCGCGTTATCGCCAGAAAATCCCGCAGCGAGCGCTTCGGTCGCCCGGAGTGACTTAACTGTACGAATGAAAGCGAAGGCGGAGAGAGAGAGAGAGAGAGAGAGAGAGAGAGAGAGAGAGAGAGAGAGAGAGGAGCGAGGTTAAGGAGCCGTAAAGCCACAAAGCTAAACAAAAAATATAAAAGGAGAAAGAAGACAAAGCGAAAAAGTCACGATAAAAATCCCGCGACACTTAGTCGCGAATTGAAAAGTCGCGAAACATAAGGACACGTATAGATGAGCACATCCGTTATTCCGACAGGGAACAAAAATTGACATTGGCGTAGGACGCACTTGTCGCGCGGTTATCGTTGGTACAGTAGCGTCGAGATGGAAGAACAAAATTGCGAATGAATTTAAAAAAAAAAAAAGAAAGAAAAAAAATTCAAAGAAAAGTAAAACCATTATTAAAATTTGATATTAGCAATATCCGGTGGGTATTAAAATCACGTAAATTCTCAAGTGCAAATTGCCTGGTGATATTATCAAGTAAAAAGAGTATAAAAAAAAAAAAGAAAATGGCGTCGATATATCGATTCGCAAAGGTACGTATAGTAAGATTCTCAATTTTCTTTCTAACGGCAGCTATACATATATATATATTTAATATCTTAAAAAGTGTATATATATATATATATATATACACACAATAAGGGTAAGATCCCTCCCGGCGGCAATCGCCACCATGGAAATAGCAGGGTCCTGCTGATCGAACTTTGTATTCCCGATGCGTCGCTTTTGGAGTTTATGGCATATGCGACGCTTGGCCCGCCAAGGCGTCGCGCAGCGTCACGCTGGCTGCTGTACATAACCGCACGTGCGCCCCGACACGTTCCAGTACATACGTGGAACCTTCGTATGTACGCATATAGGATAGATTAGATTCGTTGGTCATATATATATATATATATATATATATATATGTATAGTATCATTCTATGTACAATATTTATGTACAAGTTTGGCTATACATGTGCACGCACCACCAGCCAGACTCAATCGGCTTCTCTCTCTCTCTCTCTCTCTCTTACTCCTGCTGGATTAAACAAATTTATTGCCACTGGAGCGAACTGTCACGTACGCGGAATTTACCGAATACGAGCCGAAGAAGAAGAGCCGGGCGTTACGGCGCTCTCGAATACAAATAACGGATTTTGTATATAGGCTTAAAGGCTGCAAGCTATAAGACGAAACTTATCGCGTACACCATATATATATATATTTTTTTTCAAATTACCTTCCTTACGTCAGTCCTACAGAAAATTTACGCGTATCAAAATCCGCGCGTAGGCGATCTAACGCGTACGGCTCTTTGACGTTTTTTTCGGCCCCCTAACACTGTTGTTAGGTTAGGTTAGGTTATGCCTTTGGGAATAAAAATATCATACTGAGAATTTTTAATGGTCGGTTACAGGCGAGGTGTAACGCAATTTGAGAAACGAAGATAAAAGACAGCTTTTTCTACGTAAATAAAGATTTTGGAGTGTATCCATGTTCAAAAAAAAAAAAAAAAAATTTTTTGAAATTTTTTTTCTTTCATCCATGAACGTGGAAATTGTATCTTTTATCCCCTTGCTGCTGTTACATCGTGGTATTTCTCAAATTACTAGATAATTAATTCCGTCGTTTATTTTGAATCGTTTACGTAAAAAAAAAAAATCACACCATAAAAGAAACATAATGAGAATTTAAGCTTTTCAAGGACCTTGACTTCTTCCACGCTCAGATCCTCTGTAATTAAAGTGCGCACCAGCGCCACTCACGGCGAAATGAGAAACTTCAAGGCTACTCATTTTCCCAACCGTCAACACCACACTTCTTGCGTCCGCAATTCACACCTCGTGACTCAAATTTCTAGTTATGAAAAAAAAAAAAGAAAAAATCGACCGTTACCTTAATTACCAATTTTTACCATGAACCCCCGGAGCCTTCTTATCGCCCAACCTGGCAGATACCGTTAAAAGTCGAGTTTTCAATGAACCACCGTGCGTGATTTATATGGCCAATAAACACAAAAGTTGCGTGACGACAGACACGATACACAAAACCAGCCCATAATCTCTTATAGGGTTTGTAACTTACTTTTCCTCATTATCCGCCGACATCCGCCTGATAGACACGCTAGAGTACCTCCCCTGACTCTGAAGGATGCCAACTTGCCAACAATAAACTTACAGTCACTATACAACCAGAGTGTCGTTCGAGTTCCACGTTGTTCACGGAATTTACGGATATCGGATATGCGTCAGTATAACGGCCTATAAAGGTGCGACCTTGTCTCCTGTTAAAATTGACCTGACAGCAGCAGCGAACCTAGGGGCAGTTTTGCGAACACGAAATCCGAGTAGGTTCGAGGTAACAGAAGACTGGCTTCTATCTGGTTACTTAAGTAATAGAATAAAAAGTGCATTTTCGAAACGACGTACAGGGTATATGAAATTATAACACGGCTTAATATACATATAATTTGTACATTGTATGCAGTCAGTGTGTTTTCAGATATGTCGAAGATAAATTTTTTTTCCTTTACTAAATATCGATTGGTACGCCGTTGGATTAGCGGTAAAGTCGATATTTTATATCGGGGTTTCGGAATATAATGATTTACGAGCACCGATTGAATGCCAACGTCACGGCAAACACGCGGATCCATTTGCAATTGTGAATTTTTTTTTCTTTTGGGATATTGTTCCCGGTCCAATCATTCTATTCGATCGTCAGGATTGCCAATCGTCAATCGAGATTTCCACTCGTGTTTCCGTTCGATACCACGTATTCTATGGTTTGGTAAACAGCGAACGCGTATCAGTCCGCGCGCGTTGGCTACTGATCGTTGGTTTCGCCATTGACCCGTCGGCGGCGCCACCGTAGTAAAAATACACAGAAACCCGCTCGGGCCCAGACTCATTACTAAATACAACCCATCAATCCGCTAGAGTAGCTCGTGCAATCGGAGCGGTGCGTGAGAATCTAAAAAAATTTGACAGTCTGACAGAAAAAAAAAAAAAAGACATAGATAACGATCGATATAACCACGAAACAAAAAACCGATACAGATAGGATCGCGTAAATATTTTTTCCTCTGTCATTTTGACTCCTCGCGACCTCGTCCCACTCGACCACAGGGTAATATTCCGGAGAAAAAAGAATATTGAGCCGAAAAATATGCATTTATATTCAAATCGCTGAATTAATACGTCAACGGGCACACCAGGTGGCGTTGCGTGTAGATTGAAAACTGGCTGACGAAATTATACCGGTGCTTTTATCAAACACGGCTAGGAGCGCCATTATGACCCTTCCTTGATTCTAGCAAAGGGTTCTGGAATGGAGACGAAGAACGTACTTAAGGTATCGCGTGTCTTGAAGAGTCGACGATACTGGGTAACCTACTGTGACTGTAACGTATACAAAGTACTGTAATAAGAGCACGTAATCTCTCAACCAACGAAAATTGACTTTTTTATGTAATTAAAAACAAAAAGTTCGACATAATTTTCAATAATCACAGTCCAGCTGTCACAAACTATCATGTTTACGTCGTCGCGACAAGAAAACGGGACGACACGTTGATGCTCGAGCGTAAAAGGAAACTCCGCGACGCTAGCGCCACTGTCGTCGGTGGCTGTTACCGGTACTACATTTGAAACCGCCACCAACCGACACCAACAAGACGACGTCAGAGAATGACGCGCGAACAATAATTAGCAGCGATAACTCGTAACTCTGATAAGATTTGCGAACGCACTTATTTCCCATGTTATTTTATCGCTTCGTGGAAACCGCATTTAAGCCCGTATTAATTGATCCTTTGTATATCATTTAGGTCTATAGACCGTAGATAGGACCTTCTGGGTTAACCGTTTGGTATGCAGAGTTATGTACCTACATCGTATACGCAGCTGCATCTAAGGGCTAATGGCGAATTCACATGAGAAACTCCTGATGCATAGATCACAGTATCCCTTTCAAAGTGCACGGACTGTCTGATGTCACTGGCTGCTATGACGATAGCGGCACGATAGCGGGATATCTGATGATTGCATGAACCCGACAGTATTACAATGCATAAGTTATGATGGCGTCGAGCACGTTGCGGCCACTGAACTTGCAAATGGAGCCACTGGCGTACGAGTGGCGGCAGCGGTAAACCGACGGTCCAACATCCGTAGCTACTCGGTATCCATTAAATTAATAAAATTCCAAATTCCCGAACATACGTATCTATCTATATAGCTGTAACTGCAAGAAGAGGAACCGTGGCTATAGCTATACGAATATTCAATTCTCGCACGACGACACGTAAATATGCTTGTCGAGTGAAAAATTTTCAAAAATTATCAAAAAAAAGCACAAGAAGCTCTTACGACGTTAAAATTTCAATCTGCCAATGGCGTCGCAGGACAGAACCAACGACAGCTGATATATTCTCGACTAATTTTTATCTCTCAAACGCGAGACTAGTATGACGTCAGCCAGAGATGCTGGATCCATAAGATTTTTCGAAAAAATAATTTTTCAAAATTTTTTCTTATCAAATATCTTCTTTTTTTTTTCAAGTATCTCAATTATGATTATCAAAAACTTTTTTATATTTTTGAATCCTTTCCCACTAGTGGCGTATCAGCTGTTGAGATTTAAACGGCAAGTGGCTGGATGGATTATGCACAATGAGGTAGGCAGAGTGGGGGACGAGTGATTAATTAGCAAGGCAGCGAGTAATTAGCAAGCCAAATAATTAGCGGTTGACTTAAAAATTTACGTATCAAATTTTTTATCTCAGGTAGATACGTCCAGCTATCTTGTGCTTATCTTTGACTCGATCACAATTGATGCCGATTACTTGTCGATTGCCGATTATTAATTGCTAATACCGAAATCGCACAGATACAATCAGTTGGCTGTAAACAGAGCAAAGTTATGTGAAATCGACGGAACGTGAGTTACCGATCGATCTTCAAAAATCGATTCATCGATCCATTCCTAATCCGACGGATCGAACCCCGGATCGGTATTTCGCGATAGTCCCTAATAAAATGTATCACCCTGTGCATAAATCTCCCTCCGCGCTCCTTGTTGCTTTTTGTTTCAACTGTTTCTGGAAATTTATAACCGGAAATCGATTGCCGTAACGATTCTCTTGTTTTACTACCAGCAATTAGTCCTAAGGCCATCCGTTTCACGTTATCGATAACAGTAGGAGCAACATTCACGGTTCACGGGTTCGCCCTGACCTTTGCCCTTTTTCACCCACCTCTACCGTACCTATCCCGCCGATAATTAACATTCCCCCCAGATTAAAGGAACTGGGGCCAAAGTGAACAAGAGCGTCGACGGCGTCGCGACGCTTTCCAATTTGTGGTTAACGATCCGTAAAAAAAAAAAAAATCCTTAGGAAAGTTCAGAAAGTCCGTATACTACCCGGAGGGTTAAAACATTTTTCTACGACCCCCCCCCTCCCCCCTCCCCCCTCGATAGACCCAATCCAACCAGACACCCAACCTTTCAACCCCCCATAGCAACGAGCCAATGAAAGACATACGTACATAGTCGTCCCTTATCCAATCGTAACCGCATCGCCTCGAAATAACCGTAAGGATAGGTTAGGTTAGGCAAATAAATTTTTTTACTATCCCAACTACCCTCCGTGGAATTGTTCGATAAAACAAAAAGGGATATTAAAAATTTTGACCTTTCGTCAAATTCTATATCGCGCCGAGGTTAACCCGGGGTTAGGTTAGGTTAGGTATGGACAAATGGCTAGCAAGTTGAACCCCTATCTAGAATATCTGAGAGCTGAGTGCTTCCTCGAGTCCCTAATTCAATGTTCCGTTCTCCCTTCCGATCTTCCTCCAGCATAATACCCATGGTGTTGGGGGGAGCCCCCCCCCCCCCGAACCCCCCCAGTAGAGAGTGCTTTCCAAAGGAAATATCGGCTTGTTTCGGAATATTACCAACGAGGGGCACTGACGCGGTGGCTACGCCACTGCTGTATACAGATACCGTAGGACCTACAGTGCCGTCGGTACATCGCACTTAGTATCCCACCCGTATACCAGCCCCTTCCCAAAGGATTCAAACGCCCTTTTACACTTGACTCGTCCAACGTTCCTCGAGATATTTCTTTGTAAACTTCTTACACGCCTTTCACGTCTTCAAACCTGAAGCCCCTTTTACGAGCCAAGAGACACCGGCGACTACATTCAAATATTCCCCGTTAAGCGAGACGCCGTTAATTCGTCCCATGCCTGATAAACTAGAAACACGTCAAATTGTAGCGAGTTAAACTCCCCGTAAACCGGTATCGGGAGCAGCGGCGTAGCGTTAACAATGTCATTCGTGAATTTCAAAATTCCCATTCGGCTGGTAGACGCAGCCATGACAGTTTAACGTTTATGTCCTGGAGGACTCGTGAAATTACGTAGGGGGTTGGGAATCTCGCTGGGATATTTAATTAATTTCTTACAACCCCTCCCCCCCCCCTCCGCCCCCATCGGCCCGAAGGGATGATGGCTCCCTCCCCAAACCCTCCTGGACCTTTTGTTCGACATCGACACTCGTTTTCAGGATCATCCCTTACATTTCGTCCCTGGGTCCTTGTCAAATATTTCAGTGGGGGGGGGGGGGGGGGGGGGTGGCTTAACAGTGTATGAATATATACAGCATCCCTCAAATGAATCAATCTACATCCCTTAGTAACCCATCTGCGTCTTATCACTCGCAATTAGCTTTGAGGGTTAACTAGCCTCTCTGCTTAGTGAACTGAACGACTATAAACTTCATCCCCTGCGTCCTTCCGGCTTCTACGCGAAGTGGAGTACTTCGCATTCATCGGCACTTCGACGAACGGACTATAGCCACGATTAAGGGTGCGAAATCTTTGAGATACCATCGTGGACAAGGGTCGAGGATAATTGTGAGCATCCCTTTGTAATATTATTTGCTGATTTTGAAAAAAAGGGTTAAAAAAGTGCGAGGTGGATTTTTTTTTTTTTGATAATTACTTATCTCGTTATCTTTTTTCATATATTTTTTTTAATCTTAAAAGCTGACTCCAAGCTTCAATGAAATTGGTGCTGAATCTAACCCAAAAGGAGAACCTAACGAAATGCACCCTTCTCGGGAGGGCTTGAGCTGCACTTAAGGGAGAATGAAAGCCCTTCAACACCCTGCAAAGTCGACCATCCTCCTACGTCTTTCACGAGAGAGAGAGCGAGAGAGAGAGAGAGAGAGAGAGAGAGAATGCAGTAGAGCTGAAAGGAAAGTTGTTACACCCACTTAAATACCCTGCTGGGTTGGTTTTAACGAAAAACAAACGAGTAAGCTCGAAGGGGGTATACAATGAAATTATATAATATTTGTATAACTAAATCAGCCATACACCCTGGATACACAAAAATATAACACGCAATTATTCTCTGGCCTTTTTAAAGTCGGATCCACATTATTCAGTGCTTTTACGAACACGTCGGAATCGATCAATTTTTCGAACCCGTAGAAACCGCCGGCATCCAACGAATACATCAGTTTCCCAAGTTACCGCGCACCGAGTATACGCGGTATGAGTGCACGTAACGTGTCCCGTGCAAATTCCATTAGTTTTCGAGACTTCGTCGCTATCTTAGAAACTTCCCCGGGAGCAGTTTTATCCGCCGAAAGTTTCCTCCACGACGCGTCACTCCGCTCTTACGCGCAAACTAACACCGGCTTCATTCTGAATTATTAATATCGCAGCGACTTTCGGCTTCCTTCCATCCAGTCGCAATGTTCTAGTCTCTTTGAACGAAAGTTCCCCGTCACGATGGGTACGACGTTCGTGTGCGTTAATTGAGGAAAATTTTTTATTAAAAAAAAAATATATATTCATAACGCACCGGTGCATCGCAGGATTTTATACTGTATTAAATTTTTATATATATAAATTTTCCATAAATTTATTTATTTCACTGATATAACACCGACCAAACTCTCTGCGTGCGAACGCAACGAGACGCGAAGTTCGAAGTTCTTAATTCTCACCCGTAAAAACATTGAACACAGTACTCGGTAATAAATCTTCGCACTCTCTCGTCCAGTCTCTTCATCTATCCCCATAATCTCCCTGTTTCTTACGGCGACCAGCCGCATCCTATATACCGCTTATCGCGATGGTCAACAAGTGCGCGATATATAAGAACCATACAGTAATACAAGCACGCGCGGACAAAAGAGAATTTGTGGTTGGGTAGGGAAAAAAAAAATTTGTAAAATAAAAAAAAAATATTCTCGAAAAAAAAGAAATACGCCAAATCCCAAAAATTATCACGAAAAAAAATATCTTTCGATTAAGACTGACTGTAATGATGGTAATACCGTATGTAGTTACACCTGCGACTTCATCCCTCGATATGATAAGGCCAATCGATGTCGATACGAATTACACGTGAATGGAAAAGAAGCTTTGATTTCAAGTCCGCTGAACTTTGATTACTACAGTGTTCTCCGTCGTATCCTATATCGGAATACAGCAATTGTATATCGCCACGAACTATAGTATGATCGTGCTATAGTGCGATGTAGACCGGCATTAGAGAGAAGTCAGGAGAATGGAGCAACGTATATATATAATGGAGTATATATATATATATCAGGGAATAGAGTAGAGCTGAGTAGCTACTACACTGTTAAGTTATATGTATATACATATATAGTGCAATTCAATATGGCATACAACATAATACGGTACGTACGAAACTTTCTCCGCGTGTGTGCGGCCTGCATACCGCATGTAAAAATATCGGCTGTAGAAAGTGAAAATACGATTGTCTTGAGCAGCGTTTATGGCGAATTGAATTTCGTTCGATAAATGGACGTATCGTAATTATCGTAAGATCGCTTAGGATCAATTTTCATTAAACGTATATATATATTATATATAAAAAAAATCATACAAAAATAATTTACAGATTCGACAAGCCAGACGGGTTCGAACGAATAAATAGATGGTCGAAAATAAGGATCTATAGAAATAATTTTCACGGGGGTTGAAAAACGATAAATCTTTGATCTGACCTTTGACCACCTAATGTCCTGATCCACCCTGTTTCACATAAAAATCTGACGCCGTCCTTCGTCACGTTCTTACATAACCAGCCTCCCTTAAGGAAGGCATAGAAGCCCTTATCTACGGACACCCGATAGTCCCTAACAGCGTAAGGGGTGGTAAACATAATTTTGGGGAAAAAAAAATGAATATTCCCGATAACAGTCTCAACCCTCAACAGTAAAATTGGATCGACGATCGAATAGAAAAATCGATACGGCTCGATCAAAAAAAAAAAAATTAACGAAAATTTGAAAAAAAAAAATTAATTTCGAAAATTAAACGAACTTGGGAATAATTTGTTTTATCGTATTTTTTTTTTTAAACGGTACGATCGGCCAATTTCCTCATTAAAATGGTATTCATTTTCACGAATTTACACAACGAGACGTGACCGAACATCAAAACCGATAACAACCCAAAAGGCCTGTCGCAATCAGCAAGAGCTAATGGGCCCGCAGGAAGTGGCTTATTCGTCGTACGCAATGATAATGTTTTGGCAAATCTTTTTGCCCGTCTCAATATTTAGCCAAGCATAAATCGAAGGCATTATTATTCCAGCGTGAACAAACCAACATACTTGGGGACGCTTAGCTCGGCAGAAAGCGCGAGTAACGCGGGCAAATGTCCAAACTGAGTCATCACATTTTTCCTGTACGGATATCGTGAAACGCCTGGGACTCAATATATGGAAGGTTAAAGTTTTTTTTTTTTTTTTTTTTTTTGGTAAGTGGCTGTACGCGAGGACGAAGCTACGTTCCCACTGACCACAGTGGAAACTCTGACGTACCGTACCGACTTCCCAGCCGTCGGATCGACGTAACGTAAAAACCTGAATCCACGTCAACCGCAGGACTTTATATGGTCATCTATATGTATATACTATTGTACGTATACAGTATAAATCCCAATACGACTAGAACAAAGGAGTGGCATTAATAATTAATAAATATTCTATAATGAAGATTGACAGTGATTAAATATCGGATCGGTCTATAGAATGGCATAATTTTGTGAAACAGCTGTTTTTCGAAAATAAGAAAAAAAAGAGTGAATTTTTCAAATTTATTCGATCATTATCGATATCGATCGGCGCGTTAAATATTTTCGTTTATCAAAAATCAGGACTCGAAAAGCCATCGATAAGTTTATTGATATTATCGATCTATCAACGTGTCGGATTGAGAGTCCGTTAATCAGCCGTAACTATTTGATTGGATTATCAGAATGTACAATTGGCGAGTACGTGAAATCGATTCGATAATTAACCAGCGAATTCATTGATATCATCGAATTGCGTATTGATGACAGAACGGGGGTTGTATACGATAAGGGATGATTTTGAGGTAACGAAAATCTTAAGGGGTTTTAGAAGCGAGGTAGTAGACTTGTCTTCCACCCGGTTAAGGTCGTGACGTTACGGGCGTCAGGAACAGCTGAGGGGTGTCTACTAGGGTGTAAGGGATGCGAATAAGGGTAGGAGGGTGAAAAGAGAAAAAGCATCCTGACATCTCTCGTGACTGCAACCACCGAAGGAGATTTGCGGACACGTGTATTTGGCGATGTTCACCC
Source organism: Cephus runcator (assembly GCA_030142495.1). Taxonomy (NCBI): domain Eukaryota; kingdom Metazoa; phylum Arthropoda; class Insecta; order Hymenoptera; family Cephidae; genus Cephus; species Cephus runcator. The sequence goes on along the minus strand of JARQTC010000102.1, from coordinate 579,661 downwards.
CCCCCCCCCCCCCCACCCCTATCCGTTTCACCCTGCGTTTTTTTTTCAGGGTAGACACGCACCCTCGCACAGTCAAAAAGAAAAAATCATATTGGATGATACTTGACGACAGAGCAATTTTGTGCAATAAAAGATCAAAAGAACAAATAAGGGTTGAAATTTGTACACGGATCGAAAAATAATTTCACCTCGCGCGTATAATTCGCGAATATGAAAAAAAAAAAACATCCCTTATTTTCCCCTTCGTCGCCCCGCGTCACGGGACAAAGTCGCGCGTTAATACTCGTTAATGGAGAAAATCCAGGATTTCACTTAAAAAAAAAGAAGAAAAAAAAAGAATTCCGGCAATATCGAGCAATTACGAAAATCAAATATTCAAGATAACTCCCGTCTGAGAGGACGGTGGATCCCCGTGAAGTTAACGAACGCCGTGAAAAAAAAAAAAAAAGAAAGCCGTAAGAAAAAAGTAAAAAACAAAAAATAAATCCAAATAATCCAGAGGAAAAAAAAAATAAATCTCCCAAGTTCACGATCAACGGCGGCCGCAGCCTTACTACCGACCGGAGTCACGCGTCCGAAATGAATCTTCGTTTAATCATTAAGGCGGGTCTACAATTAGCGCAAAAGAAGAATTCCCAGCGACGAGAAAAAGCATCGGGCAGGATCCACCGGTATCACGGACTCCGTAGGGTAAAGCTGCACGTACGTGGGCTATACCCCTCCTTGCGTAGCGGTACGGAGAGAGGGGGAAGGAAAAAAAAAAGTTCTAGGAGCCAGTTCAATTCCCTCAGGACTACTTTCACCCCTTGGGGTCAAGGGTCAAAAATTAATTATCCCAAAGGATTAGGAAAATTCCGCCAGTCCTTCGCAATCGAATATTTCGGGCAAGCAGACTCGAGGCAGAAGGTCGAGAGAAAGATAAAAAAAATTACAGAGAGAAGATCCTACGCGCATGCGCACTCGTCTTCTTTCCGAAGAGTGTTCGCCAGGATGCAATTAAATTTTAACGTGAACCAAAACGCTCTTTCTACTCGACAGCCACTCGCGGCCATTGTCTTTCAAGACGTTTCGTGATAGCCTCGCGTCACGTAATACCGCCATTACATTTATTCGCCCTTCCGCGCCAGCACGGTTAACCAGCATCAACGCCCATACCAATTTCACCACGTGAAACTATAAGCCCACCGTTGCACGAGTGCCCGGCAGCCACACACTGCCCCGAGATTCGCCCGTATGCATTAAAGTGCATGCACGGTGGTTGCTTCGTAAATGCATTGGTATTTCGATAGTAAGCACAAACAGACTATATTTACACCGTGCACAGTTAATAGGCAGGCTCGTCCAATTACCCGAGTCTCATCGATCAGCCCTGTTTTAAATCCAGCACAGCCCAAGCACAGGTCGCGAGTCCGATAACGTATACCGATGATAAGGATAAATGGAAAAAAAAAAAAAAAAAAAAAAAGTCAAAAACATAACCCAACTTCTTTTCGTCGTTGCGCGACCAATTTCAGGTAGACGGAAGGAGGAGGCCGTTACGAAAATAAAACAGTGGCTGATACGAGCCACGTTTTCTTGGCTGCGGAAGAACTTTATATAAGCCGTATATATATATATACATATACAGTCCGTCTGCACTTGTAGCAGCGGTAAAAGCCTGTAGAGAAAAAAATGTGAGGTTAAGGTACGTTTCAAGTCTGGCCGGTGGTGTAAAAACGCGGTTGCCCGAAGTCGTGTGAAGTTGGTCGCGAGACAGGCTGTTCGCGATACCTCGCGCTGGTTGGAACGGGAGATAGAAGTATTAATAAAAGTAAAAGGACAGAGTAAGAACCGCACGGAACTCCTGGAACCACTCCTGTAATTTGGTACGACGACGATAAAACCGTTCAGGATTCGTCTCGAGCGAAGCTTCGGGTGGCCGTTTCAAAACGGGAGAAACCGGGAGCGAGCGTTTCGGCCTACGACGGGAAGCAGCGTGGACGCCAATGGCTGGGAGCAGCGCTGGGCGTACGCATTGGCGTCGCCTCTGCCGATACTAAAGTGCGGTGCGAAAATTTAACCCGAAACGGCCGGGCTGCGTTGTTATCCTTAATTTTCAGTAATAACGCCGAGCTATCAAGTCCGCGATTAATTACGACGGATCGCGTGTCGCGCGACATGCCACGTCGTTACGTGCGACTAGTTTCTAAGTAAATTGAGTAACTTCGAGAACGCTGGGGCTCTCTCGCGTTTATGGTAACGTCTACCGTGACCTTTGCACGGGTCCGATATAATATAAGGGGAACAAAAGCATATTGGGTGTAAAAAAAGAAATTGACAGGGAGCTTGGTCGGGAGGATGAGAGAATGAGGTCGTCCATCATTGGACCCACGTATGAAAATGTTGGCTGGATGCTTGCGAAAGATAATATTTTAGATACTGTCCTTATCTGTGGAAAAGCTTTTTTTTTTGGAAAAATTCCCGATTTTACTTATTTCACGTTATCGCGTCATTGTCCGTAGTCTTCGTACGAAGAAACGGGCTTTTTGAATTTTTCACCGATTTTTCGTTTTACAGCCGTTGCACGCGTTTCGTGCATATGCACCAGGTACGTCACCTACTGATACTGGCACGTCGATCAAACACAAATCCTAGTTTACCTGGGTCGCCGTTTGTCTTTGGAGCTTTAGAACCGTTTGACGAGCAAATTATACCGGATTGCCGCTTCAATCCCATTAGCGTCAGCGAGGATTTTGTACGTTAACACGCTTTGCCGAGAGCGTGCATTCGCTGGCCGTTGGCTGTTTTCGCAGATCGAGCTGAATTTGTGGCGCGTCGTTTGGACGAGTGAGACAAAAGGGAGTGGAGAATGGAGAAGCGGAGGATTAGAGTGAAAAGGAGAATAGGGATAGTAACGAGGCAACTTAAGGGGGGGAAAAAAATGGGGGAAAAAAAATGTTGGTTAAATGTACATGCATGGTCACGAGGTCATGACCACGTGGAAAAATTAAGGCTTTTTCCGTAACACCCGGTACGTTAAGAGCAAAAAATACACGTATACGTATGTATACAAGTACAGCGTCTACGACTGACTCGAAATTTATTTATCGAGCGACCTTTGATCCTCTGCCATCATCGTCCGACGATCGAACGATTCTCGACTATATTTTCGCTATTTTCTACGAAACTTTCGGCACGACACTCGCTGACTGTGTGTACTTTATGATATATATGCAAAGAAAACAAAAAAAGAACCTCGTCAAAATTGATAGCCACGTTTAACCTTTCGAGTCCATAATTGACGCTGAACAACCTTGGTACGAGCGAATACAGCGTAATGTAAACGAATGAAAAAGCTATGTAAATAAATTATCGAATTCACAGTGGAAATTATTGGTCGTGATAAAAAAGAAAAATTGATTGGCAACTACTGCGAGCGTGGGTACGGGAAACGGAAGTAGAACACTGCAGTCGGACAGGCGTGCAAGAACAGCGATCGCGGCCACGTCACGTGGCTGGATTAAAGTTCGTGAGTGGATTGTTATGATTATCGAGAAATTCGAGCGATCACGGCAGAGCGCTAGAAAATAAGAGCGAAAATAACGTACAGGGTCTATGGAGGCCGAAGACGAACTTTAATCGGATTAAGTCGGTCCGTTAAAAAAAAAAAAAAAAAAAGATCAGATAAGCCAAGCCATAACAAAGGGATGCTTTGTCCACGTGAAATTGCTTCGACGTCGTTCCAGAGTTAAAGTTAAACAAGCACGTGGCCGAACGTTTTAGAAACGTCTAATTCAATACAGTATACGTATAACAATAACGTAAACGTACGTACAAAAGGGCCCAGCAGGTAACGGCTAGAAATTTTGCGAGTTACGTAGAAGCCATTTTACGTAACGCAAGTTGCATGCTGCACCTAGCGGAGTGGAAGAGGAAACGCCGGTGGCGCCCTCGGGGTATAAATACGGAACCTTCATACCTATACGTGTACGTACACAAAGCGTGAGATACACGTAGCCTACAGAGTGAACGGGCAGTTCCGTGCTGGCTCGTTCTGTCCCATTAAAATAGGCGCAAACCCATCGATCATCATTTGGCCGCTAGGTGGCAGCACGGTAGAATCACGAAACCCGGTATAAAAGCATAGGACGGTTGTTACGCGAGTAAGAGTTCACGTCTGGGTGACTCCTCCGCGTTTGAAACACACTGAGGGATGGCACCTCCGCGAGCTCTCGCTCGTTGAGCGCACTATAAGACTCCCTACACACTGTCTGCCAGACGCCTCAGCTGCGCTTCCACGGCACGAAACTTCGTCGCCGACTTGTTTTCCAGCTTGAAGTGTCCGCTTAACCTCCTGTGTACGTTGGGACGTTAGACTCACGCGAGGAGTGCAGGACGGGAGAGAAGGCGCGTGCCTCGACAACGAAATTACGAAGCGGTCTGACGTATATTTTGCACGGGATCTTGATTTTGCGTGCAGAAGGGATTATCAAAGTGGCCGGATACTATTATTACGTAACGTATGACTAGTGTATACACAGTCTATAGCCCTATATATCGTGACCCGATTCAAAGCGGTTATTCAGGCAATGACTGTCGATATTTCTTCGTCGGAGCTTTCCTCGTGTCCAGTTCTATTCCTGTGTTGACACACTGACGCCATCTTGAATTACAAGCCAGAAGCCCAGGGGGAGGAGTGAGAATGTTTCACGAAAAAAGTATGGCGGGGACGTTCGAACTTGATGAAGTTTTAAAAGTGACTGTCCACTCTGGAACTTTTGGAACGGCGTAGGCCCGCGAAGGGTTCCCCTAAGGGGATACCGTGGCGGTTACTCGAGCTAAACCGTTAATAAGGTACTATCGGAGAACTAAAGAAAGATTTTCACGCTGACCCTTCGAGTAATCTCTCGAGCTAGGCTGACACGTATATGCCTGTTCGGGCACGTGGACGAAACTTGTAATCCATTAGTTTCGCACGAAACGGCAACGTCGCTTACAAAGCCTCTGGTTACGTCTGGAGCGAGTGAGTCATAACGTGACGGAGAACGTGAGAATTTACGATAGGAAATAGTCTCAGTGGCTGATTCGAAAGATTGATCGGAGGTCGTAGAGGATAACAATTAAATGTCACTGTACAAGCACGTGGGTTATAGCTCGTAAGAAGTTTGCCTGCCGGTACGAAAGTTCAGCTGCGACGACAATCCGCCGGCTGTGGGAGATATGCAAAAAGTTTTCGCGCAAAATAAGGAACTCCGAAGAGCCTGGAGAAAGAAAGGTTGAAAATCGGTAGACTCGACTACGATCAAGGAGACCCTGTGTTATCGCGGGAGGCGCGGAGTGACGCTCGGGTGTCGCCATCTGGCGTCTTATAGAAGTGTCAGTCTGGAAGGAAAAATATTTTTTCACGTTTTCCCACAAACTTCCAAAATTCACTGTATAAGTTAGCCTTGAATTTGAAATACGATCAAATAACCTTCGTCGAGTCTTTCGTGCGCGCGCGAACCGCTGCTATTGCGTAAGACATTGTTCGCAAGAGACAACTGCCGTATTTGAGCAGAAGTAACGAGTTTCGATGTCCGCGGCTCACGAGGACGCACGTGTACGGTCCGAGAGAAACAACGAAGGAAAAAGAAGGCAGTCATATACATTTATATATACAGTTATATCACATGGCAGTAGATATAAGACTGTGGCCGGTGAGTCGATGCTACGAAGGAAAGACACAATGACAAAAAGGTGTCTTGGGTTGAACTTCTTTTTTTTTCTAAGGAAAAAAAAAGGGTAAAAACAGTGCCACTTGACAGGACGGTTCTTAGAGCCAAACATCGCACGCGCATGCGTACGCTGCTCGCCCACTGTGGCACAGCTGACACGGGTTGCGGAATTACTTTATATAGCCAAAAAGATAGAGCGGAGGGGGGGGGGGGGGGCACAAAAAGAAAAATTTCCAAACCA
>JARQTC010000102.1:559357-571144 GCA_030142495.1 Cephus runcator | reverse complement strand
TACGCTGCACTTTATTTAGCTATAGGTGGAGATTTATGTCCCCCCCCCCCCCCCCTTGTATGTGTATATATATATTTTATATGAGTATATATATATATATATATAAACTCTTGACTATACCAACCTGAAGGACTCGACGTGGTACACCTGTGCGAACTTCGTGTACTTGATGCATCCGTATACTTACTGTTTACCCGGTTCCCATAGCTATATGACGTGGGTATGTACCCAGCAGAGTACCGAGAACGAAGCAAATCGAGGGAAGTCAAAGGTCACAAGAGTAATTAGTCGACAATCCGTGCTCAAATGCCGAGAATGAGCGCGTCGTAGGTCGGTCGAGCTACGTTCATCAATGTTTTCTTCCATTTCCTTTTTCTTTCTCTACGAGGCCTTCTCTCTTTTCTTATCCTTCCAGCTGATATCGACGCTCGGCAGACGGCTTGATTAAACTCACGAAAAACTTGCCGATTCTACCACTTTTCTTAGGTCCCCCCCCCCCCAACTCCCGCCCGCCCCCTTCTCGTCAGCCTTTCTTATTCTGACTTATCCTTCCTTTCCGTCTTATCCCGATCCCCCATTTTCATTCTCCTCCACCCACTTCGCCTGCTACTACTGATTTCACGGCGGATATTGCCGTCGGAAGAGACATCGATTTTACCCAACCGGAAGCTTCCCTCGACAATTTGCATACGATTAAGGCTGCGCGCTCGGGACGATTAGAGGTTCGCTGGCGATCGGGGAATTTGGATTTGGTCGCGCTGCGATTCCTTTGCCGATATGACGATTTCAGCCGGGAAGAAGATAACCGCGTTTCGGAATTATGGCAGACGGGTCGGGTCCGGACGGTACCGGCGGGTACGGGCGGAGCGGTTCATATTTATTTTTGGTCAAGTGGCCTCTTGCATTATTCATGCTTTATGCATTTGCGACGATCCGAGGAATTAGTGGAGGTGGTTGGATGGGGGTTTACATAAATATCGGAATTTTAGGTTTTTAAAAAAAAATTTTTTTTTTTTTTAAATTCACAGTGAGGAACTCTTTGTGTATATTCGATTATTTTCGACTGTTCTCGTATTTGGCTTTCGGCGTGTTTTTAATTCGACGGCGGAGAACGAGATCGTCATTGGGTCATTACGAATTTACAGGGGGAGTCAGATATATTTACTTAATATATATACGTATATACTATATGGATGAAATTTATTTATGTTTTTGTACGCGCGATATTTTTTATATTCATTTTATATACTTACGAGCATATATTTACATGTGTTATGATTTTGGTTGGGTAACGATTAGTTACCTTGTAATTCGCTGTATGTTTTTGTTTTTTCTTGTACCGTGCGACAATTTCTTTACCTGTTACACAACACTGACATCCCGTATAATTGGTATAACTGAAATTGTTAATTGATTACTGAAGATCAATGCTGCATGATTATCGCGCTTACTGGGCATTTATTGAAGGGTCGAACTATTAATTGCGCGATAATTGAAACGTAATGGTCTTCGGTATAATTACCTTAATTTCACGCGTTTAAATAGCAAACGGAGTTTGAATTTAGGTCACGCGAACCGTCCTTGTCGATACAGTAGATCACGTGGAAACGCGGCTGGAATTCTGACGTTTCATTTACACACGTAAAACTCGAGCCGCCCTTTCGTATATCTGATACTTGATTCTCAATAGTAACTCGTGGATTTACGTTCGCATGTTGGAGAACGCACAGACAGTGCATGCAAAGCGAATTATAACACATAGTACTGTCGTATAGTGTGCGCTATATATGTTAGTACACTTAAAAAAATTTTTTTTTTGAAAAAAAAAATTTTCCGAAATAATTATTCGGACAACGATTAAATATTGAATGAATAAATATATTAAAATAAATTGTCTACTTTGCCGATAGTTTCTTCTTAATTTCTCAAAGCACCGAGGGTACAGGTATTATGCGAATTTTCGGCATGTTGTTCCGCGAAAAAAAAAAAAAAAACAGAAAAGTTTCGTGGGGCTTGTGTTTTATTACTCGAGGATGCAAAGCAACGTCCCAACCTGCCGGGCTCAGGCCCAGGCAGTCTAAGGTCTGGTCGGACCACACGTGGCCCTCGATGGGATTATGCTAATTCTTCGTGCAAGCGGCCGAAATTCTTATAGGCCGCATAAATAATAAACAATGCATAAAACATAGAATAAGATCGCAGCTCTGCGTAGAAGGCCCCCGGTCGGCCGATTTAAAAAGTTTTGACAGTTGCCCACCCAAGTTGGCAGATAGGGAGATCATCCTTGGGGCGTATACATAACTAATAATAAATTATCTGACCGGTAATATCAGGAGGTATAGTCCCAATGGTAAGTGCTGTTTTGTTCGGGCGCCTTTTTCACCATCGCTGCTCCCATTTCGAACAACTCTACGGGCAGACACGATTTTACGAACAAATGACTTTTCCTGTCGAAAGCTTTTTCACCGCAGATAAACACGAGTCGTCTGATGCATAGGCGTATATATCGTTTGGAAAATCCTATATTTTATAATTTGCCAGCGGTCCGATTTAATCGTACCTCAAAGTCCCCGGTCGATTGCGTCAATAAATTTTTTTTTGGTTGTAACAGTGATACGAGGATTGTTCGTAGGTGACGAACAGATCTGGAAACATTGATTTTACACTGGACTTGGTTTCACTAATTAACGCGTCGATAAGCTGCAATGACGATTTTACAGTAATTGCATTAAATTCCGGCCAGTCGAAACGCTGCGGTTGGGTTCGGTATATCGATTGATTGTACGAGTGAGGTAAATAATGAGAAAAAGATAAAAGTGTAAAATCGTAAATTCGTGCATGACGACGATGACGATGATTTCGACAGGATTTACCTAGATGACTGAATTTTATTTGACAAAAAATATATGACCGTAATTGGCTCACGGATCGTTGCCACATCGAGGTGCCTTCTTTAGATGCGGCGTTACGTAAAAGAGTCACCTGGACTTAGCACACCTGGATTTTCATTATTCAATTATTTACATCGATCAAGGTAATAGATTGATATCTATCGTCTATCAATATTTTTTTTCAATTATTGTCTGTTTTAAATATATATTTTACTGTTGATCTCGCAACCTCCAATCAACCATATATTCGATACTACGCCGACCCAATAGATCACGCCTACCACGTGGTTAATTAATCAGTTGATCGACGGTTGAACTGTCACGAGATTCAAAGACACGAAAATTCGTACTGCAGGTTCGACTTGTAAAACGGAATTTTGTAAAAAAAAAAAAATAAAAGAGACTGTCAACGATCGAGTCATTGGAAAATAATATTAAAAAAATAATTGAACCTATCATAGTTGCTCAATGTTATAAGTGCTCGAAAGGTATGCAGTACGTTATATTCCAGGAGATAATTTTTAATTTTTTTTTTTCGCTTATAATCCACCGCAAATTCGAATGAAAATCAACGAGGCGCGTCGCATCCTCAAACGGCGACAAAGATACTTGGGAGAGTTTCGATAAATCTCAGCCCGAGTTAAGGGGATTAGGACTGAGAGCGGGTTCGATTGTCCTGGTCTGCCCGGAAGTCCTTAAGCAAGCTCCGTCGCTTGTCTTTCGACCCAAGGACGACGCTCAGAGCGGCTCAGTGGAATTCGCGCGAAAGTTCGCGGCTATATTAGACTTCTCTTGCAAAAGTCGGTCGGCAGTCGGACATTTCCGCAAGAGCTTATGAAACCGCTGCTCCCGTTCCCAGCCAGACGAACGGAAAAGCCAGTACGTTCACCGGGAATATACATATATATATATATTCACATACATATCAAGTACCGAGCAAAAGTTAGCAAAACGCATTATACCTAGCATCGAGTTCCTATAAATTTTTACTTTGTTTCATTTTTCATTACCTGATCCTTATACATCCTCACGGCCAGACTAAACTTATTTATTCGGCTGATGTATATATATTAAAAAAGTTCTTAAAATACCTGGCGGTCATACTCGCGTAAGATTTAGGGCTGCTACTGGCCTACTGTACGAACTCTATTTGGAGGTGGTAATTCGATTATTAAAATTACACAGAGCCATTACGAATAGCTACAAAGTCGAGCCGATGTCGATACAGATTTTGCGAAATAATTGAAAACGGTTTAACGAGCATAAAAAAAAGCCACATTGTAAACGCGTTGGTCACGATAAATTTCTCGATGAAAATAAAGTGCGCGATGTCCGTAACACGTTTGAATTTTACGAGCTGCTACACGCTTACGAATATATTCCGTATAATTTATAGGTATCGTTTACCTTGTCTGCATACGCCTAATATTCAAGCTTGAATGACACAAGTCGAAAGAATTTTCAATTTACGTGAAAAAAATGCAAAATCGTTCCTTACTCATTTTCCGCGTTCGTATTCCAACGCGCCGCCATTATCCATCCTCCGTGTACTCTACATTTAATATCATGGCATCCTGTAAGAACGGAAAGTCAAGATCCCGGTAGCAGTCGGCAAGCAGACCCGGAACCGGAAGACGGAAGCCACCAAGCAAAGCACATGAAGTTGGACGAAGAGTACGGACAAAACGTCCTGGCAAGCTATCCGCAACACTCGAACCGGTATAAATATTTATGTCTGGCTCCGTTCACAGCGAGCGACTTGTGCAACTCGTACGCCAGCGAAGTGTCGAGAGACCTTCCCTCTCCCTGATTCCCCAAGCCGTCACGCGACACCACACTCAAATATTCTCAGGATCGCTACATTTTCAAGTCCCGTTCGGGTCTGAGATATTTCGTAGACTAACCCTCAGGATTCATCGGGAACCTCTCGAGGCGTCATAACAAACCGGCGCTTCGAAAATATTCCGCTAGATGTCTCGGCGGGCAGTCAACGACATTCCTGCTTTGAAATTTAATCGCTAAACTTATACCTGGCTTCGGGTTGTTATTACTCGGCGGTCGTTGCTAAGAGACGGCGGGGTAAGTTAAATGAGCAGCAGTATGCACTATGCATATATACAAAGGTCGTAGCCTAAACAGTAATACGCAAGATACGGAACTACTGCTACAGCAAGTCCACGAGTTCGTGTTTTTCGATACACGTCGCTCTCTATAAAATCGCCGGAATCTACGCTGACGTAGAGAAACGAAATATATCTCAAGGAAAGATTCATGCGCGTGTATACTTTTCATGCAGAGCCACTTGTGAGACATTAAAAATTGCAGTGTTTTAAGATGCGTCAAAAAATACATATTGGAACACGCGTAACCGTCTGCGTGTAATATGAGAAAAGAATAGGTTTTAATCGTAGTGTGCATATACCTGGGGTACGCAGAGAGAACTGGCAATCGTGCCACGAAAGTTCCACAACTCGCAGCTGCAGCCATTTTCCGAATTTAGAACGTCCAATAGCACACTGACCTGGATTACCTGACGGTATTATTTCTCACTCGAGCCGAAATAGTGAACGCGCCTTCGCACTGACTACTGGCTACTTGCTGTATAACCCGAGAGTGTCGAATGCCAAGTGAAAGCGATTTCGCTTGTGTAATTCCTGTTTATTAAACGCTGTAAATAAGCACGCGTTACTATCGAACGAGCCTTTCGAGTCAGTGGGATGATACAAGGGGAGAGAATTTGACTTTTGAAATTTCAACACTAATCCTCCAGCTGACTGCCTGATACTGTGTACCGCGTCCCCCTTACGCACAGGATTTGCGACCACGGTCAAATTTAGCGATGGGGAGGGGGCGGACATCCAATTTGAAGGAGTTTCGTAATTTATGGCACGGCCACCGCGTGTCGCTGTGATCGATTGCGCCTTGTGAACTTAACCTCTAAACTTCACGTCTTACGCCGTTTAAGATTCTATCTGCAGTGCCGGATATTCGCGGGCGCTATTTAATATCAAATTTTTTCGACTAAAGAAACGTTATGCATTCACAAAATACGTGTCTGCAGGGAAATTGAAAAGTCGTGTGCTGTCCCGTGCTGTAATTCCTGTTGCGAGCCGATATCGAACTTATTATTTTCTCACCCCTTTCCTACACAACGTCAATACACTTTTGTGTGACAGTATAGAAAATTTTGAAAAGCAAGTGTCAAATTCGCTTATACTCGGGTTACGCAATGCACTTGCACTACTTGGTCTCTCTGTGACCAAGCAAAGAACTACGAGACGACTTTAAATTCGGTATCAGCTCCGCCACGGAACTTTTCAGACCCGTACACAACACCGTGTTGTGTCGGTTAGCCGCCGAGAGCGCACTCTGCAGTACGTCGAGCGAAACGGAGGACGCGAGCGCCTCTTCAGGCTAATTACTGAAAACTACCTGGAGCATACCCAATCAGCACTACGTTCCGTCAACTTTTTCTACACGGTAGCGCGCACATTTTTTTCTCCCCACTTTTGTTCCACCCTGTTAATTTACGTGAATCTGTGTCCCGTAACAAAGAAATAGCTCGCAAGTCTTACGAGGAAGTTCGCTTCGTGACAATCCACGAAGATTATTGGACACGGTCAGTATTGCGTGAAAAATGGAATTTAATATTTATTTTAACACATTCACCCGTACCAACCATTAGTCGCTACAAAGTCTCTCGATAACTTTGTCCCTAATTCAATCAATAACGACGAATATAAATATCGAATTAATTATTATATATATATTTTTTGTAACAGCAAAAGCAAAAAAATAATTTGAACAGCATAAGCAAATTCAAATTATTTTTTATACACTTGTCAAGTCCTCGTACCAAAATTACATATTAAGCGCCAAACGATGCAAAGAAAAGATACAGATTTTCGTACGAATACGTAAACAGTGGAAGGTAGCCCGGGGTAAAGCGCCGAAGGAAGCTTCTCGAAACCCAATTGTAAATAGATTATGCTGATGCCGCGCAATCCCCCGAAGAGCAGCGTAGGTCTTGGCAAACTCAATGAACAAACAGCTTTGCGAACTCAACCGACACGATTCAATTACAGAATCTTAAGCAGACGCGAGGCTCATTCCAAAATCATTAACGGACAGAGCACTGTGTATATCCCAATTCGCCTATGTAAACTTTTCAATGGGAATTCACTCGCGACGATACAAGTAAGCATGGCCGGGCGTCGTCCAAGTTTCCTTTCTTCTCGGCGAAGACAGAAAATCTGATAAAGAAAAGAAAAAAAAAAAAAAAGGAAAGCGCAAGAATTGTATTCGGCACGGTCCCGATATAACGGGTAAATATATGAAGAAAGGAGAAATAAAAAGACAAAGAGAGAAACAAAACTAATAGAATCCAATAGAGACGTTATACGGTACGCTATGCGGTTATACGTCGGTTAGAGCTAATATTATTGCAGCATTAAGTTCGATCCGTCATTTAATAATCTCGTGTTCAGAAAACTCAACCTTATTTGCCGTTTCCCTTTTTTTCCCCTTCGTTCCATTTCCTTTCCCCGTATATATCTATATGTATACCGATAAATAGAACGATACCCTACAAATTATCATTATTGCCGATATCCTAGCCTGAAATCGTTATATCCATTTGCGGCAGCCATCGCCCACGTGCCCTTTTGTCTGACCCGATGAAAAATAATAATCGTTATAGCACAGACTTCAAAGTTATCGAACGGAAAAACGTGATCGACGGTATATCAGAGTCTTTCGAAAAATCCTACAGAGTCATAGGTTATGGGCACTTGGGACTTTCGAATCGACCGTAGCGCCGAGAACACGGAGGCACTTCAGGACTGACTGGGTATTACGAATAAGAGTAGCGACTGTGCTGCGTTTAACGTTAAAAACTGGTTTTAACGTAGATACGTAAAAGCGGAACGAGGGTTTATCCGCGAAAAGTTTTCAGAGATATTTTTTTTTTTTAAATTCCTTCGTATCCTCCAAGTGGAGCTCGCACTGGAACCCAGATACGTGGACATTTGCATATACCCGTATGGTATAGCGGATTTGATAATTTGGTAGTGATAAAAAAAAGTTGTGAAAAAAATTTTTCGAAAAAAAAAAAAAAATATTTTATTACCAATTGGTAAAGTGACTAATTTTATGATCGCCGTATACGTATAGTATGACGTTTTTGTGTGAATTTAATGAAACTTATTATCGGCTTTTAACCGTATCTACAGGCGACGCATCGAACATATCAAGATTGAATTTGTCCATTAGGACGAGGGCTGATAATGATCGCTGTACCAGGACCTGATGAGCATGATTATTGTCAAGAGGGGACAGAGTGATTCCTTCCGGAATAACAGAGGCGCGTGATTGTAGCAATTACCAAGTGGAGGCAACAGTCATTGAATGACGAATGAGTCAATTGAGTTTGACGAGGATGGTGCTTGAGGTTTAGAAAATTTTGAAAAATAAAATTCAATTTCGAGTCAGCTTGATTTTGGATTGTCACGATTTTTTTTTGGAATAGTCAATTATTTTTACATACATCTAATTTTATGATAATTAATTTATAATAATTTCATACTGATTGGGATATCCAATTGTGGTTCGATTGGTCGATTGGACGATCAGATTAATCACGAGGGTGTAAGATAAGTAATCGAATTATCAGACTCGGCTGATTACACGATCGACCATCTGATTGGATAAGTCAAAGTCGGAGGGAAAATTTGAACTGAAATTGTGTAAATCCTAAATCCCGACTTGTCTTAATCGTTGAAAGTTTCCCTTGCGGCGTCAAAGTTCGATTTACTTGTCCGGGCAGTGAGGTACGAAAGTTGACCGAATGAACTTGGAGTACATTTGAAATTTATCGGATCGGTAGTATTATCAAATTAATCGAACAAAACATATCGATGTTCTCGATATATCGTTTGAGGACGTTGGATCGACCTAAATGCTCGAAGATATCGATATCAAGTTGGATATGAGTGAGACCGGAAATCTGAGTGCAATAATGGAAAAAAAATTAAAAAAAAAAAAAATGAATACAAAATTATTTTGACAATTCGCCAAATACGTTGATTTTATACGGGCACGCGTTAAATCGTCGGAAGATACGAGGTCCGAAAGTTTTGCGAGAATCTCGCAAATTCTAGATTGCCTATAGGTGTTAATAAATATCGCGAAACATGTCAAAACCGAAACAGTTAATTTGCTTCTGGCGAATATTCATTCCCTTTCGTTGCTGTCGTTTCGCATAAAATACCGCGGGGACCGCGAAATGGCCAAAGTTTCGCAGGGCAATGTCCCAAGTCATTTAAAAGTTCCAGGGATCCATACGCCACGGGAGATGGACTGAGAAATTGGCAAACTGAATCGTCAGTGCACACGTTATACAGTCAGTTTAAACTCTCTCCCGGCAGAATCCAGACAAACACTCCGCCAAACTGCATCGGGAAACTTTGCGCGTTGACCAATAACGAAAGGCAAGGGGCTGAATTCCAAAATTCCGGCCAAACAAAAAATTAAAAACGGCATAATTTTTCGCAAAAAATTGTCCAGCTTCCAGGGATCCAAACGGGAGATGGACTGAGAAATTGGCAAATCGAATCGTCAATACAAATATTATACAGTCAGTTCAGACACCTCCCGGTAGTATCCAGACAATCCGCCAAACTGCATCGGGAAACTTTGCGCGTTGACCAATGACAAGAGGTAAGGGGCTAAATTCCGCCCAAAAAAAAAATTACAAACGACCTAATTTTTCGTAAAATTTTTTTTACCCATAACTAAAAATCATAAAATCGATCGTAAGATCAAAAATTTCTAATCGCCCGTATCCCATTGACAAGAGACGAAATTCCGATGCGAATCGAGATTAAAGTTACATTCGATTTCCGGTAATGGCGTACATCCCGAAACTCGTAAACATTGTTATTGATCGTAGCATCGAGATTTAAATTTTACGATAAAGCCCGGCCGCGCTATCTTATCGTACGGGTCACGTACCATTCGCCATAAAACTAGCGATTGCACCTTAACTACCAGTCATTTTCATTTACGTCATTAAGCAAGTTCGGCGATGCCGAGGGGCACCGAAGCCATTTCCAGCGTCTAAACGGATACTTGGGTCTGGCGCGAATGTTTCGTGAAAACGAAGAAAAAAAGACGGAAGATCGATGAAAGGACACTCGCGGATTCGTATTCCTATCTGTAGGTATACACTTCGCTTCACAGCGTTTCGAATCGGCCTTCAAAACTGTCCCAGGCGCATTGGAACGTCGTGAAACACGAGTTATCAGTCGCGAGTGACAATTGCGCGGGAAAAATTGGAAAATTCAAAAATACCAATAGAGGAAACGATCTTTCCTTAGAGCAAATCGTCCTTATCCCACCAGAATCCACGTAGCTACTGGATAACAAGATTTAACGTTTCACGAGTTGGAAGAAAAAAAAGTTACTAGCACGAGATTTAACCGATCCCAGGGAATTTTAGGGAGTTCCCGATAATTTTCGACTTTCAGCCTTGTGCCCGCGTATCTTTGCACAGTCTTCCCTGGCTACGGGGATTGGCGAGCTGATAATTGGATTACTGTCTTATATACAGTCTTCTTTACCGTTTATCTCGGCGGATTCCTATACGGTACGTAATCAGACGTGATAGCGAAGTGGAAGGCCGGGAGGTAAGGGCGGCGGAAGTAGCAGATAGGGGGAAAAAAAAAAGAAGGTCCCGTCCCACGGGTACACTTTTGCTCATGCTAGTTGCAACCGGATGGCCGAGTTCGAGACTCGAGTTAATAAAAACAAAGGAACAACAATGCAAGACGGAAACGTAGAAACGTAAAAAAAAAAGGGTTAAATATGGAAAGAAGAAAAAATGGCGAGATGCGAAGGAAAGTAGAAATGAACCGAGTATACGAATGAGTGACGAAGGGAAAAAAAATCAAATTTGAGTAAAAACGCCAGAGGGGGGGGGGGGAGGCGAAGGGGGAGGGTGCTCGACGAATAACAATTAACGGAAAAAAATAACAACGAGTCTCGGTCGACCACCCAACAATGCCAAGTCCTGACAATTCCGTAGGAATAATCGTCGGCGATATTAGAAAGTCAAAGGAAAGGCGAAGCAGCGCGCGAGACAAATAATAAAAAGGGGTGAGAGGGAGGGAGGGGGGGGGGGATAAAACGAAGGGAGGAAACTCGAAGACGAGCGCAACGGGTATAAATAAATAAATCTCAAAGACGTTTCCATTTCTTGGTTTTTCATTTTCGTCTAAAAAGACAGATCCCGAGTTTCCAAGGGGTGGAAAGAGGGGGAGAGGGGGAGAGGGGGGCAGGTCCTTTGTTCGATTCAACTTTTCAGTTGCTTTCAGTTCATATATATATATATATACACACACCCACACACGTATATACCCAAAAGATTTCACCGAATCGCGATAATCGAGTCTGACGTTTTTTTTTATGAAATCGAAGTATTTTTATACCTCCCCCCCTCCTCCCTTCATCCCCGCGACCCGCCCCTCTCGCGCTCAAAATTTTCCACCGCACGATTCACCTTTCGTAATCCCGAGGCCAGCCGAACGCCACTCGAACTTCTTAATGCACCGAGGGTGTCCCAGCAGTAGAGGTCCGCCTTAGTGTCCAAGAAAAATGGCGGCATCGATCCACTTCCCTTCGGCAAGTTCCAGACTCCTTGAATTTATCGAACTAAAGTCTCAATCCCCCCCCCCCCCCCCTCACCCTCACCCTGGCTATCCCATTCGAAAAAGCAAGGATACCCTCAACCCGATTCAATCCTGTTCACTCTAATCCGCCAACTTTCCACTCACGTTCCTTCGTGGGGGGGGGGGGGGGGGGGGGGGGGGGGGGGGGGGGCGGGGGGGGGGGGGGGGGG